>PVIU01002618.1:22172-141546 GCA_004026605.1 Ondatra zibethicus
CCACACACACACAGGGAGAGTGGACCACACACACACAGGGAGAGTGGACCACACACACACAAGGAGAGTGGACACACACACACACACACACACACACACACACTAAGGGAGGGAGGGAGGGGAAAGGGAGGGAAAAGAAACATGATTTGGCCGGGCAGTGGTGGCGCACGCCTTTAATCCCAGCACTCGGGAGGCAGAGTCAGGCGGATCTTTGTGAGTTCAAGGCCAGCCTGGTCTACAACAGCTAGTTCCAGGACAGGCTCCAAAAGCTACAGAGAAAACCCTGTCTCGAATAAACCAAAAAGGAAAAAAAAGAAAGAAACATGATTTGGATTGAGGATGTAACTCATTGGTATAAATTTCTTTTTCTTTTAGTCCCCCTTGCTTTTTCAAGACAGGCTTTCTCTGTGTAACTCTGGCTATTCTGGAACTCACTTTCAAGATTCAGAGATCCTCCTGCCTCTGCTTCCTGAATTTTGGGATTAAAGGCATGTGCCACCACTGTCTGATGCCATGTTACATACATTATTCTGTGCCTTAAAAAAACAATTCAAGCTGGGTGGTGGTGGCACACACTTTTAATCCCAGCACTCAGGAGGCAGAGGCAGGTGGATCTCTGTGAATTCAAGGACAGCCTGAATTACACAGAGAAAACCTGTCTTGAAAAATCAAAAACAAAACAAAAACCCCAAACAAATCAAAACCAAAATATATCCTGAATCTCTTTCCCCATGACTACATAGAAGCTCATTAATTCATGCACTCTCCCTTTCTTCCTTCCTCCCTATCTTCCTCTCCCTTCCACTCTCTTATTGGTACCTGGGGTGGAACCCACACTATTCCACTGAGCTATATCACCAGCTTCATACTGTATGAACCAAACTGTTTGAGCACAGCCAACCACTTTCATCATTTTTGAGAAGATGGGAACTTTCCTGAAGCCCAGAATCCTGGATACCAAGCAGACCTGTATCGTAGGTCTGCTATGGGAGTTCTTTCTGTACTCTGGGGTGTGGTACAGGATGAAGCATAGAAGCCTGGCTGGCTGGTTGGTTGGTTGGTTGGTTGGTTGGTTGGTTGGACAGAGTTCTCCTGTAGCTGAGGATTCCTGCTCTGTTTAAATAGATTCTTAAAGGTGGTGCTGTGGCCAGGCAGTGGTTAGTGCACGCCTTTAATCCCAGCACCTGGGAGGCAGGGACAGGTGGATCTCTGTGAGTTCAAGGACAGCCTGGTCTACAGAGCTGCTTCCAGTACAGCCAAAGCTACACAAAGAAACCCTGACTCAAAAAAAAATTTGCTTCTAGAACCTACCCCTTAGCACAGGGGTAGAGCAGCAATGGTCACATCCAACCACCACTAATCTGATGTCCAGCGGAGCCCAGCTAGAGCATGAGGAAGGGCCAAGGGGGCTCCCGAGGCTAAGTCCTGAGAGTGCCCTCCCTAGGCTCTGCCCAAAGATGGATGAGCACCTTGTAGCATATCTAGACCGTGACTGAGAACCAACACATTTCTGGAAATCTAGGTGGAGGGGAGGAGAGATACAGGCACCACCTGTGCCCAGCTGAACCACACACCTGCCACTCCAGCCTTCTGAACCCAAGGCTGCTTGTGACGTGCTTGCTGAATTCGGGAAAGGCTGGCCTTATGCCTAGGATAGAAGCCAGGCCAGGTTCCAGCAGCAGGGGGTTGAGTTGGTCACAGTAAACAAAGGACAAGATGTTCCTGTGGTCCAGTCCAGCATAATAGTGGGTGGCCTTCTCCCTCAGTGGAACCTTCCGTGGTAAAGAGGAGGGGCAGGAGTAAGGGAGTGAGACCACCTATTCTGCTTCCATAACTATCCCAAATACAGAGAATTAACAATGGAGAAATGATCTCTGCAGGGGCAGATAAGATTCAACTTCAGAATCAAATAGGCTAGAGTTTGGTTCTCTGTTCCCACCAGCTCAGCCATCTCTAAGATGTGTTAACTCCATTTCTGTGTGTGTGTGTGATGGACCTGTGTGATATGCTGGTGTGTACATGTATGTATGGTGATCAGAGGACAATCGTAGGTGTTGTTCCTCAGGCACTGTTCATCCTACTCCTGACCTTTGAGCTGGCCTGGAACTCATCATGTTGACTAGGCTGGTTGCCCAAGGGAGCCCCCGGGATCCTCCTGTCTCCATCTTCCAATGTTGAGATTAAAAAAGGCACACAACCACGTACTTGTGAGTTCATGGGCTCAGTACTTTGCCAACAGAGTGCCCTCCCTGGCCCAGTCTCCCCCTTTTTGAGTGAGCAGGGCTTGAGACAGGGTCTCACTGTGTAGCCTTGGTTATCTTGGAATTCACTCTGCAGACCAGGCTGGCCTTGAATGCACAGAGATCCACCTGCCTCTGCCTCCCAGCTGCTGGGATGAAAGGCGTGCGCCACGATGCCTGGCATTGCAACACATTTTTGAAGCGTGGGCCCTGGACTTAGAGTAAATAGTCTCATTCTCCCACTTGTTGATTGCATAGTCAAAACCTGAGCCCTTGGCCAGGCTCTCCGGTGTCAACCAGAAAAAAGAGGTTTTAGGTCCTGGTGTGGAGACAGAGTGAAGATGGGGGGGAGGGCTTGTCCTAGAGACCTCGGGTAAATACCAGCTATTGTCTTTTCATCTTCCTAGAAAGACCCAAAGATGTGGATGAAAGGTCCTGGGCCTTCCTCCCCTCCCCCACCCCGAAAACTATCAGTTCTGCCTTCCCAGCATCCTAAGCGGTGCTAAGACCCAGGGGGCAGGTATACAGCCTTAACCTCCCTTCTAATAAATACTCAGATTGTAGAAAGGCCAAGGCTCTGCCTCAGCTCTCAAAGAAGTTTAACTGGTTACAGACAGTACAAATAGAGCCATACCGTGCTCCAGGCCCCATGCCAAAGACTACATGTCATCTCCTTGACCCCCTCCATATTATCTATCACCGCGTCCCCAACTCCTTTTCTAAGACATGCCTCTCTTTGTATATCCCTGGATTGGCCTGCCAAGCACTCACAATGTAGGCCAGGCTGGACCTGAACTGTGGGAATCCTCATGCTTGGCCTGTAGGACGGATTATAGACATGTGTCACCATACCTGGCTATTGTTTCCATTTTACAGATGAAGAAACTGTGACTCCCAGGCTTGGTGACTTTCACAGCAGAGCCAGGATGCAATCCCCTACACCCATGCCTCTAGTAACCATGCCCTAAATATAATCTACATGTTTGCTTTGCAAACTGGGTTTCAACACACCCCCAACAGCCCAGCTCACTCCCCTCGAATCAGATAGCCCCTGCACTAAAACTGGCCTTACTTTCAGAGCTTTCAATCTAGATGCAAAGATCACAGTCCCGAAAATGTGCCCTTGGCTTCTTGTCCTGGCTCTGCTCTACTGGCCAGTGATCTGTAGCAACATCACTCTCCCTCTGAGGCTGGCACCACTGCCCTGTCCCTGTGAAGTCAGAACTGACTCAGAGGTTCCCAAGTCTAGGAGCTCTGAGCTAGCTCAGCTCTCCACCTCCAGGAAGGCCAGGCCAGGGGCGGTCCCTGCCTTTGCCCTGCAATAAATACACCGTCCAACCTTCCCAGGCTTCTCGCCTCAGCCTTCCTGACCATTAGATCTGTGACCACTATCAACCATGGTAAGTGTGTCTGGGTCATGTGGGGAGCCATGAGTGCCTGCCTACACGGTGACTCAAGAAGTCCCTCTGCTGTCACCTCTCATTGTGCCTTTCTTTTCCCCTCTAGACGACCTATACCAACAAAGGACCAAAGGTAAGCCAGAAGAGAGAAGCGGGACCCTTGGCCGAGGAAGGGAAAAAGGTGTGAAAGTAGAGGAGGAGGATGCCCATGGGTGTGTGACAACTATGCCTGAATCCCCATCCCCTCTAACTGACCGAGCTGTACTCAGTGTCGGCTTCCTGAAGAACTCCCTCCATAAATGCCTGTTGATCTCTTGAACCTGTTCAGATTTTTTTTTTTTTTTTTTTTGGTTTTTCGAGATAGGGTTTCTCTGTGGCTTTGGAGCCTGTCCTGGAACTAGCTCTTGTAGATCAGGCTGGCCTCAAACTCATAGAGATCCGCCTGCCTCTGCCTCCCAAGTGATGGGATTAAAGGCCTGCGCCACCACCGCCCGGCTTACCTGTTCAGATTTTTTTCTGTGGTCTCCCTGACACCCATGCCATTCCCACATGAGCTCATTTCCTTCTGAGAACCCTGGGCAGGCCTCCTGTGGGGGCTTCCCAATTCTGAACTCTCAAGGAGCTCAAATCCTCTAGCAAGAAATGTCTTTGGCCGGGAGGTGGTGGCACATGCCTCTAATCCCAGCACTCGGGAGGCAGAGGCAGGCGGATCTCTGTAAGTTTGAGACCAGCCTGGTCTACAGAGCTAGTTCCAGGACAGGCTCCAAAGCCACAGAGAAACCCTGTCTCGAAAAACCAAAAAAAAAGAAAAAAGAAAAAAAAAAGAAATGTCTTTGGAGGCTAGACAAAGATGCAGGTGGTAGGTGACATGTTTGGGGACTGAGACTGGAGAGAAAGGAGGCAAGGGCAAACTCCATCCTGGGGTCCAACCTCCTTCTTCTTCTTCCTTCCTGCAGCCTGAGAGAGGCCGATTCCTCCATTTCCACTCTGTGACCTTCTGGGTTGGCAACGCCAAGCAGGTAGAAAGGCTGGAGGGCAGGGGACAGGTCAGAGGCCTCCTTTAGAGGGCTGGCCCCAGCTGCAACTGGGATTGGCTACTATGAGGGGAGGATCCAGGCCAGGCTAGAACTGGCACTTTGGATTCTCATTACACAATCAGATCCACAAACCCCAGCAGGAACCTTTCAGAGGGAGGGGAGGGTTGCCTTTCTTCCTAGGAGCGTCTCCGAATGAGGACCAAGAGGGCAGACAGAAGACTGGAGCTCCCTTCTAGGGATCTCCGGGTTGGTCCCCACGCACCTCTGAGCCCCTTGCCACTGTGCCATCCAGGCTGCCTCCTTCTACTGCAACAAGATGGGCTTTGAGCCGTTGGCCTACAAGGGCCTAGAGACGGGTTCTCGGGAGGTGGTCAGCCACGTCATCAAGCAAGGAAAAGTGAGTATGCTCCCAGATGTCCTGGCGTGGAGGGCTCCAGTGTGTCCCGCATGGGGTACCCTGTCGTTTCAGGACACACACCCAGCTGGTTCCAAGATGCATGGCAAAGCTGCTACTGACTCATGCCCTAGGCAATGGAATCTCCCTGGCTTTGTGGCTTTCTCAAACTAGCCTAGCATTGGATCCATAGAAGCCCTAGAAACCTAGGATGTCAGAGAAGAGACTTTAAATGGTCTCTGATCCATGGGATCCCTGGAGTTCTATAGGCTCTGATTGAGGACCCAGCACAAGGCTACCACAGGGGAAAACCCCCAGCTCTGAGGACCAAGGGGGACTGGAGGCAACAAGGAGTGGGAACACATGCTCCAGGGATCCTGTATGGTGGAGCCTTGTGTCCCACCAGGGGTGCCATAGAGTAGGCAGGGAAGATGGAGGGCAGGTACCTCACCCTCTCCTGGCCACAAATCCCATCCCCTTGTCCACTTTTTAGATCGTGTTTGTTCTCTGTTCCGCTCTCAACCCCTGGAACAAAGGTGAGGGGCATCACAGCGGGTGGCAGTGTGACTCTGAAGTTGATCAGGACATGGGTTGGGGCAGGGTGAGACTGGAGCCCAAAAGGCCGGGGCTGGGATAGGGGCCAGGACCGCCACTGCCTGTGTTCTCCTGCTGGCCACAGAGATGGGAGACCACCTGGTGAAGCACGGTGATGGGGTGAAGGACATCGCATTCGAGGTGGAAGACTGTGAGCACATCGTGCAGGTGAGAAGCCGCTGGGCGGACAGAGCGAGCCTCTGCCACTAGGACCCCACCAGTCAGGCCGGGTGCTAGTCCCAGTAACACACACCCCATCCTTGACTGTGTCTGCTCTCTGTGCCTCGTGTCCAAATCTCCAAAATGGGGATAATCATAGCTTTGCTGAAAGGTTGAAAAGAAGATGAATTAAAATGATTATGTCTGGACCATAACATTCTCAAGAGGCAGTCTAGAGCCAGCCATGGTGATGCACACCTTGAGCCTCAGAGGGAAGATCTGAGAGTTCGAGGATAGCCTAGGCTACATGAGGATAGCCTAGGCTACATGAGGCCCTCCTTCAAAAGGTCTCCTTGTTCATGGGTTGGGCTCCGTAGTAGAGCACTTGCCTAATAAGCATCCCTAACAAGGCACTAAACAAAAGAAAATGGGAACTGAGGTTTAGTGAGCGGCTATGTGGTTTTGAGTGCATGACATAACTTCTCTGTGCTTCTTTCCTTGCCTACGGAATGGAGATGGCAATCCCATCTCTGTGTCATGTGACTTTCAGATTAACCCAGAGTAGTGCCTGGCCTGTGATATGAACACTTCATGCAGTGAGTGAGCTCCCGCTGAAAATATGTGTGAGCCTGGTCAGGGCAGTCGGCATAGGGTCTGACACGCTAAGAGTGGTTTGTCTGTTGCTATATGACCACTCCTCTTCTAGGAGGGGAAACTGAGGACTGGAGAGACAGCAGGTTCAAAGAGTCAGTTGATAAAGGCAGGGCCGACAGGCAACTCGCTTGCTTTGTCTCCTATAAGCACAGCTTCGAACCTGGACCTGTTTCTATACCTGGCAGATGAGCATGAGGCATGGTCCCAGAGAATCCAGCTGAAGGTAGCTAGCTAGGTACCCTGCTATGTCAGAACCTCACAGAAGCCCACAGCAGGAGCCTTGCAAAATGTCTCTGGGGGGCTCCAGCCCTCACTAGCCTCCCAATTTGGTCTCCCATATAGAAAGCCCGGGAACGGGGAGCCAAAATTGTGAGGGAGCCCTGGGTGGAGCAAGACAAGTTTGGGAAGGTGAAGTTCGCTGTGCTACAGACGGTGAGTGAACTCTGCTGTCCCACTCCCACGGAATCACCACAACACCACCCCCAACTCACCCATTACACCACCCTATTCACGTGCCTCAGAGTATAGCCTTTCTCAAGACTGACCTCTGAAAATGCATGACCAGTGCTCAGAGGCTGCTGGGAGCTACCAGGCATCCTCCCCAGTGGGAAGCAACAGCTTGAGGGGTATAAGCTTCAGTAGAGGTAGGGGCATTAAAAGGGGGGCGAGCAGTGGCATCTGAGCAAACCTCCCACTCTGTGGCACTGCTGAAATGACCAAATACTGAAGCAGGAACTCACACGTGACCTGGGCACATACTGAGCCCCTCGTGTCTCAGTCTCTCCAGCTCCAACCCCTCCTATGTCAGGAAAGCACCTAGGAGGACAATGCCCAGCACAGGGTCACTCTCTACAGGGATGGTGAGCCTGTGCGGCACTCCTGTTATCTGGAGACCGAGGCAGTCACCGGTCCCTCTTCCTTAAAGTTATATTTAATTTAAAGATTGCTGAAAGTGAGGAAGGCCTGTAATCTCAGCCTCTGGGGGGCTGAGGCAGGAGGATCACAAATTCCAGGTGCTTAGGCTCAAATCCAGCCTGAGAAACTCAGTGAGACCTAAAAAGTGGAAAGAGAGCTGTGGAAATGAGATGGCATGGTGGGTGCTGGGCAGAAACATGAGGACATGGGTTCAGATCTCCAGCACCTATATACAAAGCCAGGTGCAGTCGGGGCTGGGGACATAGCTTCGTGGTAGAGCACTTGCCTGGCACATGTAAGGACCTAGGTTCAATCCCCACCCCTGGGGGTAGGAGCAGAGCCAGCATACCTGTTAGGCCAGCATTAGGGGGTTAGGGCTAGTAGACATGGGAAAATCCCTGGAACTAAGTGGAACTAATTAGACTCAATCTCAAACATAAATAAAGCCATGAAGGAGAAAACTGAATCCCCAGGCCACAGTTTCTGGACCTACAGGCAGACTGGTGAGGACACTACCAAACAAATGGCAAGTAGCCATGCCTTCCAGAAAAGACTGAGGTCTGCTGGTGCCTTGAAAACACCCGGACCTTGATAAAGCTGGGCAGGTAGGGGCTTCTCCCTGACTCCCGCTGCTTCCCATCCCCAGTATGGAGATACCACACACACCCTGGTGGAGAAGATCAACTACACTGGCCGTTTCTTACCTGGATTCGAGGCCCCAGTGTACAAGGACACCCTCCTTCCAAAACTGTGAGTGCCCCTTGGTGTGGGAGTGGCAGAAAGAGACGCCCCCCTTGACACTCTGGTGGAATCTGGAGGCATTTGCTGGAAAACTGAAGGTTGCACAGGCACTGAGCGGTGGTATGGAAGGTGAAGGCCTAGGCCCTGGCCAGACTTTCTGGTTCACATCCTACCTCCACTTCCAGCCGATGAAACTCGTGCAGGAGGCTCCACTTTACACCTCTGCTTCTTCATCATAAGATGGGATGGGGAGAGCCGGGCGGTGGTGGTGCACGCCTTTAATCCAGCACTTGGGAGGCAGAGACAGGCGGATCTCTGTGAGTTCGAGGCCAGCCTGGTCTACAAGAGCTAGTTCCAGCTAGGGCTGTCTCAAAAAAAAAAAAACAAAAAAACAAACAAACAAACAAACAAAAAAAACAAACAAAAAAAGAAATAAAGAATGGGGATGTTAAGAGCTGTCGGGTTAACTGTGCCTAATGCACAGCAGTCTGCTACGTAAATGAGAGCTACTAGGGTTGGGGAAAGGTTCACAGCTTGGAGAGGATTTGGGGGGCTAGTCTTCCCACCTTCTAACCCTTTCTCTCTTCTAGGCCCAGCTGCAACCTCGGGGTCATCGACCATATTGTAGGCAACCAACCCGACCAGGAAATGGTATCTGCTTCAGAATGGTGAGTCCCCCACCTCAAACCCACAGAGATCAGCCTGCCTCTGCCTCCCAGTGCTGGGATTAAAGGCGTGCGCCACCACTTCCTGGCTACTTATTTAATTTTAACATTTTTATTTTTTACGTGTGCTTGTGTGTGGGGACACACACATCCCGCAGCACATGTGTAGAGGCCAGAGAACAATCGGCAGGAGTTGACTCTCTGTGTCCCCCACCCGGGTCCCACGGATGGAACCCATCAGGCTTTTCCCCGCTGAGCGCCTTCCTAGCCCCCATTGTCCCAGTTCTCTAAGTGAAGCAGAAAATAGGGTACAGGCAGTGGAAGGCCAAACTGAGGTTGCAGATTCGTGCATGAGGTGTGAAACTCTCACCTTCATCAAGGAGTGTCGCTACCTACCTGAGTCTGTTTATATATCATTATTATTATTGCACCAGGTCACAGTGGGGAGGTGGGGAGGGTGAAACCTGCACGTGAGGAAGATAAAGCCAAACCCACTTACTTATATGTATTTTTTGGTTCTTTGTGACAGGGTCTCTCTATATCCCTGGCCGTCCTAGAACTCACTCTGTAGACCAGGCTGGCCTCAAACTCAGGGATCCACCTGCCTCTGCCTACCCAGTGCTGGGATTAAAGGTGTGCACCACCTGGCAACATTAACATATTTAACCGGGGGACATTAACATGACCCAGCTGAGATAGCTACAAAAGCACTCTACCACAGTAGCGGTCTGCTTTGGACCGCCAGCCCCCAAATCATGACTCAGAGACTTATTATTATGAAAGCTTGGCTTTAGCTTAAGCTTGTTTCTAACTAGTTTTTTTTAAAGATTTATTTATTATGTATACAACATTCTGCCTGCATGTATGCCTGCATGCCAGAAGAAGCCACCAAACCTCATTATAGATGGCTGTGAGCCACCATGTGGTTGCTGGGAATTGAACTCAGTCTGTGCTCTTAACCTCTGTGCCATCTCTCCAGCCCTTCTAACTAGTTCTTATAACTTAAATCAACCCATTTCTATTAATCTATGTGTCATCATGTGGCTCGTGGCTTTTACCTCTCCTCCTGCATGTCCTGCTTCTTCTTCCCTGAGATTTCTCTGCTTAACCTCTTCTAGATATTGGCCATTCAGCTCTTTATTAAACCAATCACAGTGACACATCTTCACACAGTGTAAAGGAATATTCCACACCACACCGCCAAGCTACAGCCCAGCCCTTTAAGGGTCCCAACTCTGCAAAACCTCACAGTGGCGATTAAATGAGTTTGGTCAGCACATCCAAGCCACAGGTTTGCATCAGCATCACCCTCCTCTAGATGAGAAGCAAGCTTCTGACTCTCGGTTGGGAGCACTGGCTTCCTTCCACATTTTATTACAAGACCCTTTCCTTTCTCGTGGAAGAAAATTATCTTTGTGGAGCCTGCTTGATGGGCACATCAGTGGTGGGATTGGGAAGACTATAAGTGGATCTGGCCAGGCACTCAGGGCATGTCCCCCGGCCACTCTGCAGGTATCTGAAAAACCTTCAGTTCCACCGTTTCTGGTCCGTGGATGACACGCAGGTGCACACAGAATACAGCTCTCTGCGCTCCATCGTGGTGGCCAACTATGAGGAATCTATCAAGATGCCCATTAATGAACCAGCGCCGGGCAAGAAGAAGTCACAGATTCAGGTGGGAAAGAACAGGGAAGGAGGCTTGAGGGCTCTTACGGGGCACAGATCTAAGTGACCGATAAACGGTAGCGGTCTCCTCCCTTGTTCCTCTTCTTCAGGAATATGTGGACTATAATGGGGGTGCCGGGGTCCAACACATCGCTCTCAAGACGGACGACATCATCACAGCGGTTAGAACCCTGTTCCTGGCCCATGTACCCTCTCTATCTGCTGCTGGGACAGTCTCTGCCAAATAGAGTAGGAGGGGGTGGTGGCAGTCCCCCTAGGAGGATGACAGGGCTTTCCTTCCAGATCGTGTAACTCACAGAGTTACCCCTGCCCACTGTGATGGAAGAGTTCATTATGCAGAAAAATCCAGTCCCACGTATAAGAAAGCCTGGGCTCCAGCCCCAGCTCTCCTGATGCTGTGATGTGTGCCCAAGGGGATCCAGTGCCCTCTCTGGGCTACAGTGTGCCTGCCTCAGCCTAAAAACAAGGATATTAGACTATAAGACCACCTATGTTCTTTTATCCAAATTAAACATGCTTTGCCTATGGATGCAACATTCAAGGAGCCCAGAGCCTACCTAGTCCTAAAGGAAGGACTAGTTTAGTCCTGGCCCAAAGGACAGATGAGCTGTGGGGGAAGTGTGAGAGAGTGGAAGATAGGGCAAGGTGCATCTAAATAGGGCAATCAAGGAGGGCGTTCCAGTTAAGGTCTCTATCGCTGCGATGGAGCACCATGACCAAAGCAACTTGGGGAGGAGAGGGTTTATTCGGCTTACACTTTGACATCACTGTCCATGACTGAAGGAAGTCAGGACAGGAACTCAAGTAGAGCAGGAACCTGGAGGCAGGAGCTGATACAGAGGCCGTGGAGGGATGCTGCTTACTGGCTTGCTCCTCATAGCTTGCTCAGCCTGCTTTCTTATAGAACCCAGGGCCACTAGGCCAGGGGATGGCATCACCCACCATAGATTGGGCCCTCCCACACCATTTGCTAATTAAGAAAATGTCCTACAGGCTTGCTTACAGCCCAATCTTATAAAGGCATTTTCTCAACTGAGGCTCCCTCCTCTCTGATGAGGAGAGAGTGTGTCAAGTTGACATAAAACCAGCCAGGACAGAGGCCATGTGGAGGATGCAGTTGAGAAGAGACACCCCACACAGAAAGGACCACCAAGACAAAGATGAAAAAGCCAGGAAAGCTGCAGAAACAGCAAGAAGTGTGTGGCTAGGACCAAATGAGGGAGGGAGACAGGAAGAGGTCAGATTGGGGGCAGGTGGTAAAGGCCACGGATGGGACCTTGAATTTCGACTCTGACATGTGACATCATTGTGGGTTAAGCAGAGAAGTGACACACTGGGTTTATATCTACCTAAATCATCAGCTGCTAGGCTGAGACACACATATCTTACTGCCTCGGTTCCCTAGCAGCACACAGAAAGGCAGGCGTGGTCTTCTGTGAGACCAATCACTTCCGTTCTATGGAGCTCAGACATAGGGAGGAGGTCACATGGCATCCTGACAGAGGAGCTTGGACAGGACCCTGCCATCTTCTACCCTGCTAGCCCCTCCTGGGTACAGTAGTTGAGATTAGGCTGACCTGGACCCTGCGCTCCGTGACAGATCCGCCACTTGAGGGAGCGAGGCATGGAGTTCTTGGCTGTCCCGTCTTCTTACTACAAGCTGCTGCGGGAGAATCTCAAGACAGCCAAGATCCAGGTGAAGGAGAGCATGGATGTGCTAGAGGTGAGGCCTGGCCCATGCCTAGCTAGAAGAACACACACAGTGAAAACCCAGATCCCACCTGGGGTACGGGAAAGGGGGTGTCAGAGACAGGAACAAGCACAAGCAGCAGAGTGAAAACAGACCCACCTGATGCTGCTTTGCGGAGTCGCTGGGGACAGCCTCTCCGAATTGTGAATTGACGGCTTCACTTGAAATCTTTATGAGAAGGTTCCGGTTACGTGAAGGGCTGGGCAAAGACAGAGCAACACGTGCGAGGGTCCTGAAGCAGGCACAGCCTCCAAGTGTGTGAGGGACAGAAAGAAGGCTTCATCTGAAGTGACTGGAGGCCGCACAGGTTGGCAGGGACCAGTTTTTGTTTTTTGTTTTTTGTTGTTGTTGTTGTTTTTGTTTTGTTTTGTTTTTCAAGACAGGATTTCTCTGTGTAGCCCTGGCTGTCCTGGAACTCACTCTGTAGACCAGGCTGGCCTGGAACTCACAGAGGTCCAACTGCCTCTGCCTCCCGAGTGCTGGGGTTAAAGGTGTGTGCCGCCACCACCCGGCTTGTTTTTATTTTTATTTATTTATTTATTTATTTGGTTTTTCAAGACAGGGTTTCACTGTAGTTTTTAGAGCCTGTCCTGGGACTAGCTCTTGTAGACCAGGCTGGCCTCGAACTCAGAGATCCACCTGCCTCTGACTCCTGAGTGCTGGGATTAAAGGTGTGCACTACCACCGCCTGGCTTTATTTTTATTTTATTTTATTTTATTTTATTTTTGGTTTTTCAAGACATGGTTTCTCTATAGCTTTGGAGCTTGTCCTGGAACTAGCTCTGTAGACTAGGCTGGCCTCAAACTCACAGAGATCTGACTGCCTCTGTCTCCCTAATGCTGGGATTAAAGGCTTGCGCCACCACCGCCTGGCTTTGTCCTGGAACTTTGTACATGGTTTTTGTACCCCAGGCATGTGCCACTACTTTGGGGGCTGGAGAGATGGCTCAGCTAGCGGTTAGGAGCATTAACAGCTCTTCCTGAGGTCCTGAGTTCAATTCCCAGGAACCATATGGTAGTTCACAACCATATATAATTGGATCTGATGTCCTCTTCTGGCATGCAGGTGTACATATACATACAGATAGAGCACCATATAGACACATAAAATAAATAAATCTATAAAAATTATTAAAAGGGCTGGGGAGTGGCTCAGCGGTTAAGAGCACTGGCTGCTTTTCCAGAGGACCCAGGTTCAATTCCCAGCACCTTCAGGGCGGCTCACAACTGTCTGTAACTCCAGTTCCAGGGATCCGACACCTTCATACAGTTATATAGGCAGGCAAAACACCAATGGGCATAAAAACTCTTTTTAAAAAGTTATTTAAAAAAAAAAAAAGAATCACACAGCTGGTCCACAACTTTAATCCAAGCATTCAGGAGGCAGAGACAGGCAGATCTCTGAGTTCGAGGCCAGCCTGGTCTACAGAGTGAGTTCCAGGACAGCCAGGGATACACAGAGAAACCTTGTGTCAAAAACAAAAAACAAAACAAAAAACCCAAACCCAAAAACCAAACAAAGAAAAGGCAAAAACAAGAACAAAAAAGGTTTATTTGTTTTTATGTGTGGGTATGTGTCTACACGTGGATGCTTGCACACGAAGATGGCTACAGAGGTCAGAGGCAAGCCAGGCGATGGTGGCGCACGCTTTTAATCCCAGCACTCGGGAGGCAGAGGCAGGCAGATCTCTGTGAGTTAGAGACCAGCCTGGTCTACAAGAGCTAGTTCTAGGACAGGCTCCAAAACTACAGAGAAACCCCATCTCAGGAAAAACAAAAACAAAAACAAAAAACAGAGGTCAGAGGCACCACACCCCTGGAGTTGGAATCATAATGGTTGTAAGATACCTGATGTGGGTGCTGGGAACTGAACTTGGGTTCTCTGGAAGACTGGCAAATGTTCTTAACTTCTGGGCCGTCTCTCTAGCCCCATAGTCCATGCCTATGGGGTACTTGATCCTTTTCATGGCTGAATAACATCCCACTGTATGGATAAATCACATTTTAATTATTCTTTCATTAGTGGGTGGCTGTGAGTTGGTTCTGTTTTTTTGGCTCTCATGGTTAATGCTTCTGTGGACTTTGGTGTACAAGGTTCTACACGGACATTCCCTCTCTTATGTATATGGGAGACTAACCATCCTGCACAGGCAAGTATGTTTAAGAAATTCTCTCTGTGTTATTTATTGTGTGTGTGGGCATTTATGGCACAAGTGTGGGAGCCAGTTCTCCTCTTCCACCATGTGGATTCCAGAGACTAATCTCAGGTGGTCAGGATCGGCAACAAGTGTTTTTATGCGCTGAGCCATTTCTGAGGCGAAAGACATGTTTAACGTTCTGGGAAACTCTCAGGCTCTTTTCCCAAAGTGGATGCAGCATTTTATATTCTCATCAGCAACATAGAAGAGAGTCCCAGTTTCCACCGAGTGACATCTGATAGGGGCTATGGGAGAATGGGGGCGGGGGAGAAGGAGGCCAGACCTCAAGCAGTTCTAAGGATCCCACAAGGATCCTACAAGGGTGGGTGGGTGGACCTTCCTCTAACGGAGCCCACTGTCTCCCTCCCAGGAGCTGAAAATCCTGGTAGACTATGATGAGAAAGGCTATCTCCTTCAGATCTTCACCAAGCCCATGCAGGACCGGCCCACACTCTTCCTGGAAGTCATCCAGCGCCACAACCACCAGGTAAGGCCGCACCCAAGAAAAGTACCCGCTCCTTGCTAGATCTCCATCTCATTCTTGCCTTCCATCGCCACAGGGCTTCGGAGCAGGCAATTTCAATTCCCTGTTCAAGGCTTTCGAAGAGGAACAAGCCCTACGGGGCAACCTCACCGACCTGGAAACCAACGGGGTGAGGTCGGGAATGTAGGTCCCGCTCACACCCAGACCATGGCAGATGCCGGGTGCATCAATCTTCTGCTGGCTGAGAGACAACCCCAGGGTTCCACCCACATAATGGCCACGCCCCTCAATTGTAAGGGTCCCTCCTTGCCTGCTCCCTCCCTGCTGAGTAAAACGACCTTCCCAGGTCCAAAACTGTGTCTTGTGTTTGCGCTCGGCGAGAAGTAGTGGCGTCACTTCGCCGCCAGGGGGAGACCAAGACTGCTGAGCTGCCTGAGTCCTCTGTGTGCCGAGCTGCAGGTGCAGGGTGCAAGAACTTTAATAAGTGGGACCCTATTGGTGGAACGAGCTTGTGGAACTAGGAACAAGGGGTATACACTATAGAGGCAAAGAGATAATACCGTTTCAAAGAGCGATAAGTGCCACTAAGACAGTAAGGCGGGTGGTGGAGTTGAGTCCAGTGACCATCTGATCCAGGGAAGGTCCTAGAAAGAGGAAACAGTAGACAAGGTCCCGATATGGCTTTAAAAACCTTTAAAGATGAGCCCTCCTTAATGTCGTCACTCGGAACACATGAGGGGGTCAAGGGACTTTGGAGGTGGCATCCTGAGCCATCACAGGACACCGTTCCTGGTCTGTGATAGAGTCCAATCTGAACCCCTCAGCCCCTTCCCTGCACCCTGAGCTTGGCGGTCACAGGTGCCCCAACCTCCAGCGCAGCTGCATCCCGCATGTCCTTGTTCATGAGACAGCTGGGAGCTAACAGTCAAAAGCTACTGGATGGTTTTCTTCAAAACCCTGAGGGTGCAGCACAGTACTGGGCAGAGCAAACAGAAAAACCAGAGTGGGGTGGACTTTGGTTTCTTTCTTTTTGAACACAAACCAACTTAAAATTGGACTTACTTTATTTTGAGATGGGGGTGGTGTCTCACTATGTAGCCCAGGCTGACCTGGAACTTGCTATGTAGACCAGGCTAGCCTGTAACTCAGGTTCAGCTTGCCTTTGCCTCTGCCTCCACCTCACAAAGGGTTGGGAATCAAACGTGTTTGGCACCACACCATGACAAAGCTAGGCACACTGTGATCTCTAGGAAAAACACGAGATGGCATTGGTATCACGGGGGAAATTGCCATAACTTCTGTGTGGTTTTTATTTTTTCCAATCAGAGGAAAAATCAGGGCTTCTAAGATCATGAACTGAGAAGTGGAAAGATGTTGGTGTTGGATATGGCGGTGCACACTTGCAATCCCAGCACTCCAGAGACTGAGGCAGGAGGATCAGAAGTTTGAGGACAGTCTCCATGCTGTACTGAGACCCACAAAGCAAATCAAAAACAAAAGATGTAGGAGAAAATGAGAGGATCAGGCTGCAGCCAATGCAAAAACCCTCCCTCCCTATTTTCATGGCTCATGCAAAAAAAAAAGAAAGAAATCCTCTGACACAGAAGGCTGAAAACCCATAGCTTGTGGGCCACATCTGGACAGATTTTGTCTGTATGATTTCAAACAAATGAGTCGATATTTTTGTTGTTTTGAGACGGTTGTGTAGCCTGGTTGCCCAGGAACTCTCTATGTAGACCAGGCTGCTCTGTAACTCGGAAATCCAGCTGCTTCAGCCTCTTGGATGCTAGAATTGAATGCATGTGCCATCATGCCCTGCTCAAGATAACATTTTAGAAAACTGGACCATTTCACACTCCCAGGGCTCCTGGTTCTCACAGTAGACGCCCTTGTCTTTGATCTTGTCTTGGTACTAAGTCGTGGGTACCTCCATATACCTAACACCCTCAGTAGGCTCAGACTGCCATAGCCACATCCTATACCAGCTACTTGTTACCCAAACGACCTTGGGCATGCTACTTCGCAGTGCTATTGCCCCATCCTGTGAATGGAGAAAATACTTATCTGCTAGCACTGCTGTGACTTTCACATCAAACATATTTATAACGGTGACTGCCACAGGGTCATGTACATGGTTTTTTTGTTTTGGTTCTTTCAAGACAGGGTTTCTCTGTGTAGCATTGGAGTCTGTCCTGGAACTCACTCTGTAGACCAGGCTGGCCTCAAACTCACAGAGATCCACCTGCCTCTGCCTCCCAAGCATAGGGATTAAAGGCCTGCGCCACCACCAGCCACTTTCATGTATGTGGGTTTTTTTGTTTTTGTTTTTCAGACAGGGTAAAGTATGTAGCTTTGAACTCAAAGTTTTCCTGACTTTCCAGTACTGGGATTACAGGCACAAATCATCTTGCTTGGTTTTACTCCTAGGTTTGTTTGGTTTTTTTTTTACTTTATTGTGTGTGACATGCATGTGTGAATGCACACACATGCTACAGCACACGTGAGATCAGAAAGTAACTCTCAGGAGCTAGCTCTCTCCTCCCACTGTGAGGTCTGAGGACTAAACTCAGGTTATATCCCACTTAGGTGTTCTGACATCCTGATCCACCTCACTAGCCCTGCTTCACGTGCAGCAGGGGTTCACACCGGAGAATGCTTGGCCATCCCTCTGCTTGTGTCCCAATATCTGGGATTACTGAGTGTTTGTGCCACTATACCCAGCCTTGCTCAGATCACCCTGGAGATTCACCCCATTACCCAGCTCCCAGATCAGGGCACAGCACACTTGTGGTCAGAGGACAATTTGCACCAATCAGTTCCCTCCTCCCACCACGTAGGTTCTAGGGAATCAAGGTCAGGCCTGGCAGCAAGTCTCTTTAACTGCTGAGCCATTTTGCCAACCTCCCAGGCCCTCTTTATACTGTTTATCTTGAGGCAAGCCCTCACTAAATTGCCTAGGCCGGGCTTGAACTCACTCTATACCCAGGCCTTTAACTTGTGACCCTCCTGCCTTAGCCTCTGGAGTAAACGGGATAACAGGTCTATGGCACTGATTTCTGCTTAATTACAGATCATTAGCAGCTCTTAAGAAAAATAGCTAGGAAAAAGAATTCTCTTTAAAAAAAGAAAAAAAAAACACAAAAAGTACAAAAAAGAAAAGAAAAAAAAAACCCAACCAAGTAGAAGCCTAGCTTTACTACAGGCTGTTCCAGTTCAGAACCCACTGACAGGCTCAGAATTTAGACCCAACCATGGACCCTGAGCCTGAAAATCAAGGGGAGAACAAACAGGGCAGCTTGGTAAAGTCAGTCCGATTACAACCCCAGCATTCAGGAGGCTGAGGCTAGAGGAGGGCTGTAAGTTCTAGGCCAACTTAGGCTACAGAGTAAAACAACCTCAAATGCAAACAAACCCACCACACCCTCAAGTTCCTAGGCCTGGCCAACCCACCCTCCTTGTAAACAGGGCGCACTTTCAACAGGGAGAAGGGGGGGGGGGAGAGCAAGAGAGACGGCGAATCTGTAAGAAAAGTCAGTATATTTATGGTTCGCTTTATAAAAGTTACTATAATACATTGGTACATAGTATTGAATTCACAAAAATATGAACAGGTATTTACAGCAAGACACGCCCACAACGGAAACACTTCTCTCCAAAAAGTTACATACAGATGACAGAGTCTATACGCAGACAACCCGAAAACTTACTGGTTCTCTTCTTTGCAGGGGCGGGGGGGGGGAGAAAAAAAAGCAAAAAAATCAGAATCCCCTGACCCTTTAAAAGCAGAGATCTATTCAGTGATAACAAAAGCGTTCAAAGAAAAATGGGCCCACACATCAGGATTATTGCAAACCATTCCTGGGGGTGAGCCAGGGGTTTGGGCAAGGAGGCAACCTCAACACCTCACCCATCATCAAAGTCAGCCATGATGGGCTCAACAAGGCAGGGCCAGGGACCCGCAGCTCTTTCCTGGCTTCTGGGTATCATCATCCTTACCCTTCTGTGGATACAAGGTGAGGTGAAAACCGCCCATAGTGGGGGAGGTGGCCGCACGAGGAACTCAAATTAGCCATCTCTACACGCTACACATTTCTTCTTGTGAAAAATAAATATTTTTCTCATTTGCACAGTTATGCAGAAAATTGTAAATGGAAGAGAAGGTCAACGCTATGCCCAGGTACCCCCTGTGTCTTAATGCCACTGATCTTCTAGACCTTCAGACCTGTGGGCACAGTCTCAAACACAGAAGGCCCATGGAGGAGTCAAAAACAAAACAAAACAAAAAAAAAAAAACACAACAAAACCACCAACGACAGAGAGAGAGAGAAAGAAAAAATAACAATTCTTTGTACAGAATTTACATGTAAGAAGCTTGACACAAGCTGAAATACCAGAGGCTCCGCCCTGGTCCACGGGTGGGGTCGGCCCCACCCGGAGCACTTTCATCTTGGTGAGGACTCCGGGTCACAACAGTCACGGTCCAGAAGTATTTACATGCCTGCTCTACTTTGGGGGGAAGGAGGACTTGCTGTTTGTGTCATTTTTTTTTGTTGTTGTTGTGGTTGGTTTGCTTTTTTTTGGAAGTACAAAGAAATAAGAAAAAAAAAGTCTTCCCACGTTTCTACAAGAAACAAAGTTCCCGAGAAAAGTCCGTTATGGCAGTCTATCTATCTACAGGAATTGGTTCTGAACTTCTAAAAGAATCATTTTCTTCCCTTCGTTTTGATTTTATACACGAGAAAAAAAAATCCATGAAATTAGTCCTGAAGAGGATGGGGATGGGGACAGGAGCTGCCTAAGACTTAGATTTGAGATTTAAAATCATTTCCAAGACTATTTTCCTTTCTCTGGGGAAAATAAACTGCTCACTATAGAAATAAATACGCTCTGGCCTCCCACGTGGGGGCCTCCAGCAGGGTGACATGGGTATGGCTTGGGGTAAAGGGGCAAAGCTTGTCAACAACAAAAAATGTCACATGCGTACGGTCAGACAACCCGTAATGGCAGGGCTGGGGGGCCCTAAGGGCCCTGGCACCCCTACACCCAGGCAAAGCCGAGGCAGCAGAGAGTGGAGACACCCTTCCCAGTGCCCCCACCACACTTGGAGGCTCCATCGTTGCTGGCATCCGAATGAGAAAGTAAACATTGAACCCAAGGATTTGGGGGTGGTAGGGCAGCTGGGAGCACCCAGAAAGGAAGTTCCTGTCTGGGACCAGCTTGGCTCCCCCAGGGTCTACCTCAGGGAAAGGACACCCTCAACCACAGAGGAAGGGACAGACTGGGGAGCAGGCCGGAGAAGCTGTGGGGTCTGCTCACTGCACCGGCAGGCAGAGAGGGGCCTTGCGGGTATGTAGTGTTCTGAGACGTTCCCGCCACTGGAGCCCCTCCTCCTGCAGCACCTGGCCCGGAGTCAGCCTGGACCCTGGGCCCACACAGTTTCACCGAGGCCTCCAGGCCCCCACAGGGTTCCTCCTGTTTCTGCCTTCACATTTTCAACGGTTAAAAATGTCTTTTCTTAGGACAAGGAAGAAGAAATAAAGAGAAGACAACGCAAGAGAGCAGCATTAGGCCGAAGACAGCAAGAGAGACGAGGGTGGAAAGCTAGGTACAGACGAGATGAGGGTAGAAGCCTGCAAAGAGCGTCTTTAAAACGGAAAGACACAGCTGAGACAGAGAAGCCCTTTCCCGCTGCGGGGCTGGGGCTGCGGGTGGGTCCTGGGGTAGTGTTGGGGGGTGGGGGCGCCAGGCCCTAGCGTGGCTGCTGGGGAAAGGGACAGCACCTGAAATGGGTGGGAGGTGGAGCCTGGCCCAGGGCGAGGGTCCTCCCGGGCTACGGCTGACATCCTTGGCCTTTGGCACCCGGGGACTAGTTGAGGGTCCCCCGGCAGTTCTCAGAGCCACAGAGGCAGGGGATCTTGACGTCCTCGATAGGGAACTTATAATCGTATGTGATCTCCTCGTTGACATTGATGTGCTGCTTCGAGTAGATGACAATCTTCTTCTGCGACTCCACTGTGATCACTTTGGCATAGCAGTTGGGCTGTAGGGAAGTGGTGATGGGGTAAGCCAGAGACCAGGACCCCACCCAGTCCTCACCCATGTAGCTATCCCAAACCCAACTGAGCAGGACTGGGGTCACCTGCTCAATGGAGCAGGACTGGGCTCAGCCCTCCGGCCAGCGCCTCCCATGCCTGGGATTTAAAAAAAATGATGAGGGGCTGGAGAAATGGCAGTGGGGAGGGAAGAACATTTACTACTCTTGCAGAGGTCCTACAACAGGCTCTCATCTCCCCCCACAGGGTGCCTCAAAACCATCCAGTTTCAAGGGACCTGGTGCCCTCTTCTGGCTTCTCAGGGTACCAGGAACACTGCAGCTCACATACATACATACATACATGCTAGCAAAACACCCATACATATTAAACAAACAAAAACAAACAAATGAACCCTTAAAGATGACCACAATTATTTCCCATCAGCTATACTGCATGAGATACCTACATCTGTACTTCTAGGCAGTTGTTATTTCTGTATACTACAGGCCTTAGTTGACTACTTTAGCATATAAAGTTTTATTGGCAGAGTCTTGCCACCTTCATTTGCATATTACTTGTGGCTGCTTTTGTTTGGAGAGCGAGATAAACAATTACTATAGAGGTCATCACATTCACGGGAGCCTGAAACTATCTGTCCCCTTCTCCCCAAGCCTCCCCTTCATCAATCAATGCTGGCTCTGGCCCCTAACCATTATACCCCTTCTTCTGAAGCCATCAGGCATGGTTAACCCATTATTGCTCACCTGGGCAGCTGCAGTAGCTTCCCACTAGTCTGGAGCTCACCAAATCAGCTATGCACTGGGATTACACCACACCTTTTTATGTAGGTTCTAGGGATTGAACTTGGGTCTCTGTGTTTGCCAGGTAACCAATTTACCAACTAATGAGACTGGGTCTCTCTTGTGTAGTCCTGGCTGGCCCAGAACTCACTACCTAGACCAGGCTAGCCCCTAACTAATCAGAATCTACCTGCTTCCTTCCCAAGTGCTTGGCTTAGAGGTGTGAACCACTGTACCAGGCTCCAGCCCACCTCTTGAGTACTTCATCATGTGACTCCAGAATTCCCACTGCACCCATTGCACGGAAACAACTGAGGTCAGGAGAAAAGCTCCTTGTACAGGCCTGTGATCCCCTCCCTCCTCCCTGTCACCTCTGGTCAACTGGAGCCTGGAAAGGGGACTAAACACATGATTTGTCATGCCTAAGAGGACCCTGGGTCCCTAGTACAAAGGTGGGGTCCTCTCAGCCCCTCACTGGGCACTTACATTGCAGCTGTGGTTAATGAAGCGTGCAAAGTTGCCGCACTTGGTGGCGTCGATGATGGTGTCGTGGTCTACCCTGAACATGTAGCTGCTACCGATGCCTTCGTCCTCATACCGTTTCTCCCTCATGTCTGCAATCACCTGGCCGCACAAAACCGTAAGTATGGGCCTGCTCCATGCCCCCGCCACCCCTCCCCTGTCCTCTGGGCACCTACCTGGCGGATGTTCTGGCCTACATACTCAATGACCATTTCATCAGCAGCAATGGGCTCCATAGCAAACAGGCCCCAGTCGTGAATGTGGCTCTTACAGAATTTGAGCTTTTTCTTCCGAAACTAAGGGAGGGAAGGCAGAGGCGTGAGTGTTCTCCCAGCCCCACGCCGCCTTGGCTGTCCCAGGGAAGGTCGAGCCTCACCTTGAGCTGGTTGAACTTGAGCAGGTCACTGTCACAGCTGCCAGTGAAGGAGGACAGAAGGCGGCGCTGCTCGGAACGCCTCTCTGAGCCTGCCCGGGTGGAGGCGTGGGGCTGTGCTGGGATGCTCATACCCTGCTGGCACGACGGGATGACAAATCAGAAAGGGGCAGATTTGGCACTGCCATGTCCTCTTCCCCAGCCCAGCCCCCACCTCCTGGTTTTGAGCTTCTCTGACTTCCCATCTCTTCAATGTTCTCTGTGTAGCCACAGCTGACCTAGAACTCAATCTGTAGACCAGGCTGGCCTCGAACTCACAGAGATCCACCTGCCTCTGCTTCCCACCAAGTGCTGGGATCAGGGGCGTGTGCCACCACCACCACCACCACTGCCCGGCTCTTATCAGCATCTTGAAAAGCTTTTTCTTTCTCGCACAACTGAGCCCTTCCCTGCCTTATGGAAATCTTCAGTGGTCTCTTCTGACATTCTACACAGCCTCTTCCCTCTTCCCTCAGATCCGACATGGCCTTCTCCAACCCTTGGACTTCCCAACCTCCCTCTTATCCATGGCATTTGCCTTTGATTATGTATGTTTGCTTGAAAGTTCATCCCACACCATAAGGGAAAAAAAAAACTTCATTTTGAGCTGGGCAGTGGTGGTGCATGCCTTTAACCCCAGAACTCAGTAGGCGGAGGCAGAGGCAGGCGGATCTCTGTGAGTTCGAGGCCAGCCTGATCTACAGAGCAAGTTCCAGGACAGGCTCCAAAGCTACAGAGAAACCCTGTCTCGAAAAACTAAAAAACAAACAAACAAAAACCCTTTGTTTTGTTCACTGACTCAGTCCCTAAACCATGACTAGTACACAGAGGTGCTTAGTAAGTATATACTGAACAGAAAGGGGGGAAGCCAACTTTTTGGAAATGCATTTTATGTCCAAGGTTAAAATCATTTAGGGCTCTCCACTATTCACGGATTTTTGAATTGTGAGACGGTCTATGTAGCCCAGTCTACCCTAGACGTGGTAAGTCTCAACCTCCCCAGTGCTGCCTTGTTCCACTCGAAGCCCAACGGTGGGATGGAAGGATGCTGTGTGAGCCCTGCCCTGAACCTCCTCTGGGAATGCTCCTGACTTGACTCCAAGTACAGGCTCATACGGGCCACGCTATTCACAGTACCTGGGTGTCCATGGGGGGTTCGTCAGTGCTCGCACGGCTGCTGTTGAGGTATCTCAGCTTGTCTTTCTTGTCGATAGTGTAGAAGCCCTCACTTCGGGCACACCCTGTCACGTGTTCACGGATGCCATCATCTCGTTTCTTTTTCTTTGCGGACGAGAGGCTGGTGGGTGGGTGTGGGTCAAGGGCCACATGGACATTCTCAGAGATAACCCTCCAGGTACCTCTTTTCCTGGCTTCCCCAGCCTCAGACCCACCTCTAAGGGTAATGACGCCCAAGGCCACCACCCACTTCAATGCTACCACTACTAGTTCCACAGATGCTGTCCCTAGGTGAACGACCTGGGCAAGGCTATTACTATTTTCTACCCATTTTTCACCTGACAACAGCAGTAATGATGAATTTATAAATAGTGAAATATACCAGAATATTCTGTCAGAGCTCCTGAAACAGCATTTGATAGAATCAGTGTGGTCAGTGGGGATCAAGAAAGGTATGGTAACAAATTGGCTTCAGGATTGTATAGCAAAGAGCTGGACTCTAGAGCTAGCTTTGTCTTCAAATCTCAGTTCTGCCTGTCACTTGGTAGCTATGTGACTTTGGGCAAGTCACTTAGCCTCTCTGAACCTCGGTTTCTTCCTGTGAAAAATCAAACAACTACCCACCTGGTATTTCACTGGGCCATGTGGGATTCAATTCGAGCCGGGCAGAGCAAGGCTGAGGGAGTCTTGGTCAGTCCCCTCTACTGGTAAGTTCCATGATCCTCAACCTATGTGTGGACCTGAGACCAGCCCTGCTACCTCTGGGAGTGACACAGGTCTGGCATGACCACCGCCTGAAAAGGTGACAATGACTACTACTGCCCCCCAGTCCTGTGACTGCCACAGACAGGGCAATACACCTAGAAGTACTTCTGCTTCTGAAGGATGTGGACCCCAAGTCTGGAAGGATATAGGGATGGTAGACCCAGAGCGTGTCATTCAGCCAGTCCATGCCATTGTCCTGCTGCAACAAGCGCTCGTAGGTGACACACAGGAAGCGGATGTCCTCCTCGTCTATGCCACCGTTCCAGATGTCATACAAGATGGTCATCTCTTCAAACTCTGAGCGGGGCCGGAAGAGAGGCTGTGGTGGTGAGGGCTCGGGTGAAGTTGATGGGGCCACCAGGTCTTCGTGGCGCTTCTTAGGTGGACGTCGCCATGGTCCTCGCACCTTGGCCAGGTCCGTATACTCTTCAGTGACCTCATCGCGGCGAGGTCCTGGGGGAATGGCCTCAGAGGGCCACTGGTTGTCCAGCTCCTTGAAGGGCAGCTTGGTGGGTTCAACAGGTGGTGGAGGTGGGGGTGGAGGGGGCTGAGGTGGGAGGGGTGGTGGGGGCGCTGGGACCCCTGTGTTCCGGAAGTCCAAAGTCACAGCCCGAGGGTCATGTGCACTAGGGAAGATGGGGGCCTGTGGCTGGCTTGATAGGAGCAGAAGGTCCCTCCCAAGGGCAGGCCCTGGTGGTGGCCGAACTAAAGGTCCATCCAAGGACAACATAGATGGTGGGGATCGCCGGGGCCGGCCTGGCTTCCTCTTGATAGGGGGTGGGCATGGAGCTAGGGAAGCAGGCAGCAGGGGAGGCAGCTGGGTAGGTGGCCGAGGTGGAGCCCTTAGGACAGGGACAGACAATGCCAGAGGCAAGGGCAGAGGTAGGGGAAGCGGGAGAGGGAGGCCAGTCTCCAGGAGCACTGGGGAGGTCAGGGGGCCAGAGCGCTCATCTCGTCGACCAGCTGGGAGGGGACAGACAGGTAGGAGCAAGGGTCCACTGGGCTCAGGGAAAGTGGGTGTGAAGGTGAAGTCCCGGCCAGGTGTCCGTGGAAGGCCCCCACTGCTCAAGCCAGGGGACGGGGATGGATAGGAGAAGGGGCTGCCAGGCACCTGTGGGGAGCTCAGTGACAGACCACTGCTGCCCCCTGACAGTGGGGGCTCCCCGCCTGGGGTGGCTGGCACTGTCTCTGTGCTCTGTGACTTGGCCAGAGTGCCACAGAGACCTGGAGTACGTGGAGGCTGGTCCTCAGGGGGAGGTTCCAGGGGAACAGGAGGTTTGGGGGGCTCTGGGGTTTCGGGCTCAGGTGGTGGGCTAGGTGGCCGGAGCAACCGAGGGGGCGGCAATGGTGGATGCAAGGGCAAGGAGAGCATCGGAGGCGGAGGCGGAGGCGGCTCGGGCTCCACTCCCAGGTCTTCCTCTGCAGAGAGGAGGGCAGAAACCAGGGCATTGTTATTTGACACAGACATCTCTCAGAGCCTTGTACTCCTATTGTCCTACTATGCACGCCACACAGACACTACACAGTTAACCGAGGCACCTCGGGAACCAGCCCAGTGTCATGCACCTAGAAGGGGCTTCCTAAGTGCCAGCATGAACAATGCCAGCTTTCCCCATGTCTTTGGAGCTATGTTCTTGTGACTACCGTGCAGTTTAGTGGTAGAGTACTTGCCTGGCATTTCTGCAGTCCTGGGTCTGGACCCCAGCACTGCAGAAAACCAGACACTACCTTGTTCCTATGGCCCAAGAAAACTCACTCCATGGAGGAACAAAATTCAAGTCTCATCTCTGCCATACCAACCAGTCTTCATAGAGTCCCCTGGCATTTATCTCTACTCTCCTGGGATCTAAAGTTTTCTAGTGAATTTGTTGTTACCTGTCACCCTGACCTAGAATACGTGCTTCATGAGAACAGATAGCTTCATCCATCTGATCCACTGCCATATTGACAATGACCTAAAACAGTACCAGGGACCAAAAAAACTGTCATATGGACTTACTCTTCAGACTTGTGGTCTGGACTCAGTAAAAGGACATACATTAAACAAACACTACAGTCTGATCTCCTGGATTTCATAAAGGTACACAGTAACCACGCGGCTAAGTTAAATATTCTGAAGTGTTAAAGTAATTATAATTAGCAGGAGTACTGGTTCCTCGGGAGCGCAGTGGCAACAGTGTCCAGCAGCTCAAGTGAAGACCATTTCTGCCACCGCAGGCCCCGCTCCTACCAAGGCCACAGCAATGAGCCTTTCACATGCTTTGCCCAACTCTGTCAAGGTGGTGGAGGGCACCTCAGAGACACACAGACTGAGGAATAACCCTTGGGGAAGTTCTTTTTTGGGGGAGGGTGGGTTTCAAGACCGGCTCTCACTATATAGTTCTGGCTGTCCTGGAACTCGCTCTGTAGGCCGCCTCCTAAGTGCTGGAGATTAAAGGCTTGGCAGGAATCTTGTAATTGAGCAGTGAGCCCAGCAGTGACCCAGGAGAGGCTGCTGAGGCTCTTCCAGAAGATCTGGTTTGGTTCCAGTGGCAAAGACACTACCCAGCTTCCTGCCCCATGCCCCACCCAACTCCCACCCAGGAGGCAGCAGGATTACCTGGACCATGTTCAGGGGGTGATGGTAGCTGGGCCTCTGTCTCCCTGATAGGGAGCTCTGGAGATAGCAACATGTCCTCTTGTGTGTCTGGGATTGGCTCTTCTGGGGGCTCTTTGCTCCCTTCCAGCTCCTGAGCACCCACAGGCAAGGGAGGCTCTTCCAGCACAGGAGCCTGCATCTCAGGGACTTCGTCCTCAGCCTCAATGTCCAGTTCCTCTTCTGTGCCCAAGGACTCCCCCATGGGGGCTCCTGGGCCCAGAGGTACTTCTGCCCTCTCCTGCTCAAAGTCCTGGCCACCTGCTGGAGGCATGCTCTCATCGGCCAATGCCACTACCATGGCTGTAGCCATTGCGGTCTCTTTCTTTTCCTCCTCCTCCTCTTCCTCACCAGGTACAGTCATTTCCTCTTCATCCTCTGAGGATGAAGAGGAAGACGATGACTCAGAACTGGATTCAAACTCAGAAGACTCAGAACTTTCGCTGGACGATGACGACTCAGCTGCAGCCTTGGAAGCAGCGATGCTTTCCGTCTCCTCTGGATGAGGGACACAGGTTGGGAGGGTTATTACATGGCCTGTGGTGCCCTTGCCCTATGCCAGATATTTCCCCACAGGCCTCTGAACAGGATGCCCTCTGAACACAGCCCTCACTCAATATAGAAAGAGCAAGGTGAAATTAACATAAGGCTGTTCATTTTCAAGTGAAGAATCCCAGCACTGCGCAGTGTTCACTCCCGGTGTGGTGACCACCACCTCCAAAGCGCTTCCACTGTCACAGTCAGATGCCACCCACTTCCTTCCTACCCCTGCCCAAGCCAGCCTTAAAAAACCCACTGATCTATGTTCTGGGTCTATAGACTCGTCCTTTCTGCCATTTGATGTAGCTAGGATCCTAACACAAGAGCTATGTACTTTTTTGCTCTAATGAACAAACCTCTTAAAAGCACTAACATTGAGAACTCAGAGCATCAGGATGGGCTTCAGTCAGCTGCCTACTTCCTGCTCACCTTCCTCAGAGTCTCCACTGTCCTTCTCACTCGCCTCTGAAAGGACTGTGTCTTGACCATCATCATCAGAATCAATCTGGTCGTCGCTGTCATCATCATCATCCTGGGGTGCAGGGCCAGAGAGACACAGGTGAGCTGAAGGTCCAAGTGCCCCCACCCGGCACCCAGGAGCCTCCCTGATCCAGACCTTATCAGAGGTGGATGAAGATGAGGGTGAGGATATGTGGCTCCTGGGGCCTTCTTCCTCCTCCTCCTCTGCTTCCTCCTCTTCCTCCTCTGTGCTTTCTCGTTCCTCCTCCTCCTTGTCTGAGGCTGAAGATGAGGGTGAGGTGGAGGAAGATCCCGAGGATGAAGATGCTGATGATGACGAGGACACAGACAAGGACTCTTTCTCATCCTCTTCCCCACCACTGTCCAGTTCCAGTGGCCGTGCTGGTCGGCGTCGCACACCCACGCTTTTGGGGTCCCGCTTGGTGAGTTCACAGGGGGCATCGGTCAAGTCTCGCTCCCGCTCCCGCTCTGACTCTGTGGGAATAGCAGGAGTCAGAGCTGAGGTGTGGAGGTGGGAAGAAGGGGACCAAACAGCCAGCCAGCAGCCGAAAAGCACAAACCTTCATCTTCCTCATCCACGGATGTTGAGGGCCGCAGCCGCTTCTGGTCACCAGAGGAGGCTGTATCTGGTGGCTCCTTCCTCTTGACCTTGAAGGAGGGCAGGCGAATGGCACCACGCAGGCCAATGCCAAGGCCCAGGCCCTCGTAACCCAGGCCCTCACCCTTGCCCCATGACTCCAGCAGACATGAGGCAATTCGGTCTTTGGGCTTTGGCCTGTCCTCGTCCTTGTGTTCACCTGACTTCACAGGGGTCAGTGAGGCCTAGGATGGGAGAGAAGGGAACAGTGACCACATCAGAGGCATTGCTACCACTCTCTCCAGGCAGCCCTGGGTCATGGTACACGTTCTTCCCACACACCTGACTACCCCACACTCCATTCCTGGGGGTCCAGAGCCCTGCACTGCCCCTCCATTATGGCCTCACTAGCAACACACTACTTAGAGATGAAGTTATAGAGTGGCAGTTTCCGCATGTGGGAACGAGAGCTGCGCACTATGTGTCTGCACCACTATCTCACCCACACTCAATGAACCTTTACAATGTCTTATTTCCTTTGCCGTGTAGGTCCGGCATGTTACAAACAGCCCACAGTGTTGAAGCAGCGGACTGGAGAGCCCCATGAGAGGGGATGGAGTGTTAGGGGCTCCCATTTCAGAAACTAATTGGAACCAATTTTATTTCTTGAGCAAGTGCTTTAAAAAAAAAGGGGGGGGAGGGGGCTGGAAAGATAGCTCAATGGTTTGTTAGGAGCACTGGCTGTCTTAGCTGAGGACCTGGGTTCCATTTCCAGCACCCATATGGCGACTCACAGCCATCTGTAACTCTAGGTCCAGGGCATCCAATGCCATCCTCTGTGGACATCAGGCAGGCACTTGACTTCACTTCCATGCACGCAGGCCAACACCCGCACACGTAAAATAGCACCAACAAACAAACAACAATGATGACAATGGGAGAGCTGGGTGTGGTGGCACACGATCCCGAGCCTTACCACTTGGGAGACGGGTGCATTTAAAGCCCACACTGTTTAGCATCACAGCAAGTTTTAAGACAACCTGGCTTACACGAGACCCTATCTCAAAATAAAGTATGATAAAGTATAATAAACATAAAACACAAAAGCAGACCCAAGGTAACTGATCTTTTGAATTTGTTACATAATTTCTATTAACAGTTTTTTATTTCATGTGCAAGAGTGCTTTGTCTTCATGTCTGTCTGGTGCCCATGGAGGCCAGAAGAGTGAGCTGGATACCCTGGGACTGAATTTACAGATTAGTTCTGACCCACCATGTAGGTGTTGGGAACTAAACTCTCTATAAGAGCGGCCAGGGCTTTTAACTGTTGAGACATCTCTCTAACCACTGCTTTTGTTGTTTTGCAGGACAGCATGGAGCTGTGTAGCTAAGGTTGGCCTTAACCTCCTGACATTCTTGACCCCCACCTCCCACATGCTACGGTTACAGGTGCGCCTCACATCTGGCTCAGGCTGTTCACCGCCTGGGTTGTTTGTATTTTTAAATAGGGTGTCTCTATGTAGCCCAAACTGGCCTTTAACTCTAGAGTTCCACCTTCCTCTGCCTCCTGAGTGCTGGCATTAAAGGTGTGCACCACCTGGCTTTAATAAGTATTTGATTTAAACCTAAACCAGATTCAGCTTTAATAAATATAAGCCTCATCTGAGCGGTGGTGGGACACGCCTTTAATCCCAGCACTCGGGAGGCAGAGGCAGGCAGATCTTTTGTGAGTTTGAGGCCAGCCTGGTCTACAAGAGATAGTTCTAGGACAGGCTCCAGACCTGTCTCGAAAAGAAGAGAAACCCTGTCTCGAAAAACCAAAATAAATTAATAAATAAAGCCTCTTGACAATATTCATGAAGGCTAGGTGAGCTACTGTAATCGACAATATTCATGAAGGTGACTGCAGGCCGTTAGTCAGGACTCAAGAGGGGGGTAGATCTAGTTGGAGGCCAGCTTGGGCTACAGAGCAACTCCCAGACAGCCAAGGTGACATAGTGAAACTGTCTCAAAAAACAACAGAAAGCAAAAATACAGAACATGTCTGCACAGATGTTCCTTTACTGTTCACCCATAGGTGGCCACTCAAGGCTGACACTGGCTTTAAAGGGATGGTATGGAACTGCGCAAAACAAAACGAGCTGCCTTCAGGGCACTGACACTTTACGCTACTGATGGCAGAGCTTTACTTAGCTGTGACTGTTAATCATCCCAGGGGCCAACACAATTCAAGTGAACTATAAAGAACTGTGTGGCAGGTGTTCTTTCTAGTTTATTCCCCTCATATGGCCGAGAAGCAGTTATGAGAGAGCTCACTTACTCAGACAGCAAAGAGCAAGTTCCCAGACACAAGAGTTCCCTAAAGTGTAGTGTAGGGAGGGACAGCAAAATGAGAGAAAGTCTGCTTCCCTCTGGGGCTGGGGTGAGGAGCAGAGAGAACTAGAACTATGGTTTTCCTTGTCATCAACAGCAGCATCATTTTTTTAAAAAATATTTTTTATGGTTTATTTAACTCTTATTTTATGTGCATTGGTGTGAAGGTGTCAGATTCCCCGGAACTGGATTTTCAGACAGTTGTGAGCTGCCATGTGGGTGCTGGGAACTGAACCTGGGTGCTCTGGAAGAGCAGTCAATGCTCTCAACTGCTGAGCCATCTCTCCAGCCCAGCATCATTATTATTATTTGCTTTTTATGTTTTATCAAGACCGGGTTTCTCTGTGTAACAGCTCTGGCTGTCCTGGAACTCACTCTGTAGACCAGGCTGGCCTTGAATTCACAGAGATCCACCTGGCTCTGCCTCCTGAGTGCTGAGATTAAAGGTGTGTGCCACCATCACCCAGCTATTATTTGCTTTTTTGAGACAAGGGTCTCACTATGTAGACCGGGCTGGCCTCAAATTTATAAGGATCCTCCCACCTCTGTCTCCCCAGTACTGGGATTAAAGGTGTGTGCCACCACTCCCAGCTACATGCCTGTCATTGCAGTTAAAGTGCAGAACATCCTTGAGCCTGGAACACAGGCTGAGACTCCACCTCTTAAAGAAAAAGAACTTAAGAAATGAAAACTTTCTGAAGTAGAGGTAAGGCAGCTAGGGATGGCTTCTGAGAGTCTAGATAGATATGCCTTCCAAGGAAAAAGGAAAAGTAGATGTAAAATAAACTAATTTAAAGGAAAAAAAAAAGAGGAAGGAAAGTCCCCACAAGGTCAGACTTTGTGCCAAAGACCTGAGAAGAGAGAGGGAAGGCGAGAAGGCCTAGGCTGTGGGGCCACCTGAGCTGGCAGCCACTGGGCAGGAAGCCACTGAGCTTCTAAAACTCAGCTCGGGCAAATGAGGAGCTGCCAAATTGCTTTCAGTTCATCTCCTCTATTTAAAGGGAAAGAGCTGCACACATCCAGAGGCCATGGGTCCAGGCTATTCAGTAAGGTGTGCACTGTTTAAAGGAGTCTCACACTGGGACAGAGGCAGCCACACAGCCAGTAACACATGTTGGGAGAAAGGGATGTCTCCATGTGTCTCTTGTCACTCTAGGATGCTCCCTGCCCAGCAGTCCACATACCTTGGCCATCCGCTCCTTCTTGTCCCACCATTCGTCGAAGGCCCGGAAGGCCACCACTTCCACCATCTTGCGGTTGAGATCGCGCTTCATGATAGCCTTGAGTTCCTTGAGTACTACCAGCAGGACCCCGTCCACCGTGGCCTTGTGCGGGTCCTCCTGACGTGGTACATAGCCTGGTGGTGGCACAGAGGGGTCGAACTTGGGCAGGGGCGGCCAGTGTTGCCCACGGCCTGGGCCACTGTTGCTCAGGGAGAATGGACTCCGGTAGGGGGGCAAGTTGACAAACTGCAGTCCAGCTGAAGCAGCGGCAGCTGCAGCAGCCATGAAGGGGGGGTAGGGACAAGCACCCTGGCCTGTCATGAGCCGGCTGAGCATCTGTGTCTGCATCTGGAAGGACATGGGCATGCCACCCCACTGGCCACCCAGCACATGGCTCATGTCCACCTGCATCACAGGAAATAGTCCTGGTGGGAAGGGTGGCAGTGGTGGCAGGATGGGTGGGGGTGGGACGCCTGGTGGTGCTGGCAAGGGTGGTGGGGGCACTGCCACTGCAGGATGGGATGGTGGGGGTGGGGGTGGTGGAGGAGGCAAAGGTGGGGGCATGGGAAAGCCAGGCTGTGGGGGTGGGGGTGGAGGTGGTGGGGGTAATGGAGGAAAACCAGGGGGTGGGGGCAGGGGCAGGTTTGGAGCCAGCACATTGGGAGCTGCCACAGCCCCTGCCCCTGGGGTCACCACCATGGGCTTGGGGCAGTCGGCGCTGGTGATGGGGGCCGAGGGCATCTCGTCATCTGAGATTTCCATGTCCTCTCCTGAGGACTGCTGGCCCTGGAAGAGAGCAGTGAGGGTACCACAGGTTCATAAGCACTTTCTGAGCACCAGGAAGTTGGAGACTTGGGATCAGTACTGGAGATTCCCAGCTGCAAAATGGGCCATGTGCAAACCCATCAACCACCCTAGATCATCCCCTTTGGTACAAGGGGCATCAAACAGCCAGCCGTTCATTCATCCACCACTTGTTCAGCACCTGTGTGCCAGGCACTGTTCTAGACGCTGAGAACATGGAAGTGACAGAGACAGCCCCCCCGTCTTGTTCTGTACGGAGCAGAACGTGTAGACAGTGGAGCTGAAGTGGGACTGAAACAATAGTGCGCCACGCAGAAGAGAAAAGCCGGGGGCGGGGCGGCATGGCGCGACAACACACGATGGCAGGGAGACTAGACTCAGCTTCAGTTTGAGAGGCTGAGAGAACACAGGAAAGAGTTAACACTGGTAGAGCATTTCCCACGGGCCAGGGAAATTTACATACATGAGGTAGTTCTTAGAACAACTCTGCAAAGTGAGTTTGCTATCACCACTTTTACTAGTAAGGAAATTGGGACACAGGAAAGGTTCAAGTAACTTCCCTGAGACCACACAACCAATAAGAGACACAGCTGGGATTTCAAACAGGAAGTGGCTCCCAGACCTGGCTGGGCTGGGTCAGCCAGTGGTCCTCACTGAGGCCAGCAAATGTAACATCTGTGCGAGGCTGCCTGGGTGGCGAGAGTAGCAGCCTTAAGGACTCAGAGGGGATTTTTGTTTGTTTTAAAGCGCTAGGGACTGAGCCCAGACCCTAGAGCTGGGCAAGAGCGCTCCCACCAAGCCTCTCCGGTTTCTCATCGTTCCCTCCACTTAGGTCTCCTGAGCTTTTAGAAAGGACTGGCAAGGGTCTGAACTGCAGATATGAACGGTCTCATTCCGTAACTGCAGGAAAACCTCACCCAGTGAGGCTCATGTGGGTCCCTTTTGACAGATGAGGAAGCCGACCAGAGAGCCACAACGGACAGTGAGAACCAGGGTGGGACATGCTCCAGACACCTGTCTCGCAAAAATTAGAAAGTGAGGCGGTGGAAGGGGGAGAAGTCAAGGACAACCTGGGCTAAAAACAAACAAACATACAAACAAACAACAATAACAAAAACCCAAACCCACAATGGGGAGGGCTCTTTACTTTAAGGCTTGGGTCAGAGTCTGGGAACTGAAGAGAGGCACGGAGCTCCTCTGGTATAGGAGGAACTAGGAGCTGAGGGAAGGAAGACAAGATGCACTCCAGTCCCACACCAAGACTCTTTCTGTGGCTTAGTCCCTACCTGGGGCAAAAACGTTAAGAAAACAAGGCTCGACAGAAAGCAAGTACTCTGAAAGGCCGAGAGGTCACTGTGAGGTCAGAGGTCACACCACCTGGTGAGGAGGGTCTCAGGGGAAGTTGGTAGAGTATCAGTCTCTCATCTGCCCTGTACACACCTCTACACACTTGCTCACTCTCAGGTACCCATGTGAGGGAGGACCAGGCAAGCTCAGCAAGTAGAAAGGATACCCTGACACCAGCTCTGGACAGCTCCTAGCACTGTGGAGCAGCACACAGAAGGTTAACCCAGCTGCTCCAGTCAGCCAATCACAGGAGCACCAAGCAAGCTCTGGCTCTGCCCTCCCCTCCTCCCTGGGCACAGAGGGTAGGAACCAGCTGGCAGAAGTTCCTGTAGGTCTAGGAGGACGCTTGGGCTTCCCAGGCAACGCTGTGTTTCCATGGAGATGGTGAGACAGGGCTCTTACTGACCCACTCAACAGATGATGAAACTGAGACTAGAGGGAAATGCCTTCCTCTAGGTCACACAGCCCATGTGACAAGGCAGCTAAGGCTCTGGGGCTGAAATTTTGTGCTTTTAATCACCAGCCGCTGCCTATCCCGTCCCTCCCCACCGGTCCCCTGCGCACTGCAGCTCCCTGGCCTCTATCTCAGTCTTGTGTGGGCAGAGCTCTTCTTTATCTTACACCAGGCACTACACACTACCAGATACAGCACCTAAGTACTGTTCTCCAGGTTGCCAGCAGGGGGCGCCAGAGGGCTGACGCGGTGCTACACCCTACTTGGAAGCATCCCTGGGCTTCTGTCCTGGGGCGCCCCAGACTCCAGCCCTCCCAACCTTAGTTTCCTCTTCTCGTCTTATGTCCAGGGAGTGCGTGTGGGGGAGAGGCCTGTGCCCTCCAGCTACTCTGAGCGTCTCAGCCCTGGACCAGGTGGCTGGCATAATAAACATCTGCCAAACCTAGGCTGCCTAGAAGGGATGGGGGGCCCACAGCCTAGCTAGTTCTAGTACACCTGTCAACTCCCTCTGCCTTGACCCTTGAAGCCAGAAACCACTTCCCCAGACTGCTTGCAGGCTCCCAGGAGTCTCAGCCACCTGCAGCCCCACCTCCTCGCCGGACAGCCAAAGTTCTCTGATCCTTCCCAGGCAGCCAGAGGGGCTTAATGCAAGGGCTAGGGAAGGGAGAACCTCATCTCTGTGTCCACAGGAGCATCAGGGCTGTACCTGAGTCTACTTGTTCATGTCTGCTGGGTCCAGTGATGCCAGAGGCCTGATCCAGGACAAGGATTGAGAGAGTGACATAACCCTCCTCTCCCCCAGAAAACCTGAACAGTAGCACCGTCACCTTCCTCCCAGCTTCGAAACTTCCAAGATTGGAGGTCTGAACGATGAGATGGAGTGAAGCAAGGAGGGGGCAGGTAAAAATTTGCCTGATTTACGCTATCTTCCCCCTCCAAAGCTAACCTGAAGTCCTTCCCTCTGGAGGCCTGCAGCTCGTGGAGGGAAAGGAAGCCGCCTGCACCACCAACATGCTTTCTCATCTAGCTCTTCAGGCTCTGAGAGACGTAGCACTTGCTGGGCCAGCCTCCAATATGCCTGAGCAACAGGACTCATCATTCCTAAGCCACTAACAGAGAAAATGATCTGGAACTATGACCACGGTCCATACTAGCTCGGGTCTTGACTCCACTCAAACTCAAAATCAGAACTTAGCCCAAGTTGAGAAGCCTAGACTCTACCTCCAGTGAAGACAGCACAACTGTCACCTCGTCCCATTGCTCCTGTGTCTTAGCTAGTGAAAGGTCAAGCAAGGAGGGGTGGGACAGACAAAATCAATCCCAGACAGAACATTGTGGTACCTCATCCATCCTCTCTGAGGTCGGAGTCCTGTCTCCTGCCAGGTCCAAAGCCACCTCAGCTGTCTGGCCTAAAAGACCCATAGGGTCTGGGGGGCCCGGCTCAGGTGGGGGCCGAGGCCCCAGGCCCAGGCCCAGGTCGTCATCCTCATCAGAGTCAGGCAGTGGTGTTGGGCTGATATCCTCCAGACCTGTGCTGGAGGGGGGCGAGGAGGGCGGGGAGGGACCACGGAAGCCAGGCTGCGAGTTAGTGCCGAAGTGGGTGAGTGGGGAGAGCTGGGAAGAGGAGGAGGAGATGGGGCTGCCCTCCATCTGGAGCTCAGTGTCTGAGTCTTGCTCACGTAGGAAGGGCAGCTTGGTGCGTTGCTCTTTCAGCAGCATCTCAATGCGGGAGTCCAGGCTGTCGTGGGGCTTCTCTGGTCCCGCTGGAGATGACTCCAGAGTGGGTGTGCCTGGGCTGTCACAGGGCTCGGGGCTCCAGCCGAAGGTAGGCCTGCCACCCAGCTCCATGCTGTTGTTGTCAGGGGGTGGGGGACCAGGAGGTGTGCCTGGCTTCTCCTTGGCTGGAGGTTCAGAAGGTGGTAGGGGTGGGGGTGCAGGTGCCCTCCGGTACTCCCCGCTGTCACGGGTCCCAAAGGCTGCTGTGGCAGTGGGCTCCTCAGGGGGTGGGGGAAATGGGGGTGCTGGAGTCTGATATGGAGAGAAAGCTGACTTGAATCCAGAAGCAGGGGCTGCTTGGGCAGGAGGCGGAGTGTGGGCAAACGTGGCTGAATCCTGTGATTGGGTCTTGAAGGGAGGGCCACTGCTGCCTCCACTGCCGCCAAAGGAAAGGTCTGAGGAGCCTCGGAAAGTAGATGTGGCTGCAGCCACGGCAGAATTGTGGACATAATGATGCTCATGGCGGCGGTTGTAGGCATCGGTGAACTTGCTCTCATGCCGCCGAGCCTTAAAGGTGGCCGTGGGGTCCTGGCTGAAGAGGTAGGAGGGTGTGGGCTGACGACTGGAATAGCTGGAATCTTGGGAGAAAGGGGTACCCAGGCGAGGTGTGAGCGGGGTGCCTTGTCCATAGGAGTTGGGTGTGTCCAGACGGCAGCTGGAGTAAGCTGTGTCCTGGGAGAAGGGGGTCCCACCGCTATTGGGGGTGACAGAGGAGGAGCCAGAGCCACAGCCTGCAGACAGGCTGCCATCCTTGAGGCGCTTCAGAGCATCTGATAACTAGGAAAGAGAAAGAAAAAGAAATCACAGGAGTGGAGGGAGGGTAGATCTGTGCAAGGGAGTGCAGCGGTCTCCCACTAAAACTCTGGCTGCTGGAGAGCTTGGAGCCCACAACTTTCCAGCACAAGGGAAGAGCGTGGGGAAGCTCTTAGCTTTTCTCTACCCCTAGCTATAAACGTTTACCCTCTAGACACTTTGAGAACTTTCCCTAATGCCCAAGGCAGAAAGAGAAGACCCTGACATCTCAGTAAAGGCTGACATTTCCTTCCCACCTCAGGCTATCTGACATTAGAGGGCACTGAGAACTGAGAGATGTGCCCAAGAACTGGTCTTGGGGCTTGATGAACTATCCTTACAAAGTCTAGAGATTTAAACAGTGTGACATAGGACAAGTGCCTCCTGATCAGCAGGTAAACACTTTAATAACCCTCTGAGGGGTAGGGGGATGGGGCAGGTTGAAACTGTAGTTGACTGGAATTGGTCAAGCAAGTGTCTTGGTAGGCAGGGGGCTGAAAGGGAGGCAGTCTGTTCTGCAAGAGGTTTTGAATGCTGCTTCCTGCAGACAGGAGTACAGGGATGGCCAGACACCAGACACTAAGACCCAAACACAGTAGTGTTTTGACATTCATATGGAAAAGCAGCCCCAGGTCTGTGGGAATCCAGCATAGGTGGAGGGTAGAGGAGGAGGCGGGACTCCGTGTGGACTGACAGCTACAGGGATCAATCCCAGGGGAGACATGCTGTAGCAGATCTTGGGAAAACAGGGCTTTTAGACCAGCTCTGAACCTACAGCAGGTGTGGTCAGGCCTCTGAGCCAGAGAGCAACAGGGGATCAACCTACCTGCAGGGTCTCATTCACTATTGGAGAAATAGCATCCAGCTCACCCACTGGGAGGGTCTGGGGGGTGTACCGGCCGGTGACCAACAGTTCATAGAAGCGCATGCGAGTTTCCCCTGTAACAGGCAGGGGAGAGAGTATCCATGGAGGCTCTAGCAGGAGACACACCCATGGGAATTCCAACTTGCTTATTAGCATCTTCATGGATCCCTTGTGCCTGAGACCACAAGCCTGGGGACACTGCACGTCCCCTGATTAGGTTCCTACCCACTGCACCTCATTCAAGAATCTCATCTGTCCAGCAAAGCCACAAAACTGATTTTTCTGCTCCTGAGACTCTAAGGTTAACACCTTGTTGGGCAGAGACTCCCCCAAACCCAAAAAAAAAATCATCCTGAGTGCAAAGTCCTTCTCATTACCTAGACCACGGTTCCAAGGAGCCATTATTACCCCCTTCTCCCCACAATTCTTTCACACTTCGTTGTCACGGCTTATAGCAAGGACAGAGGAAGTCAGGTGACACAGAGGTGACTGTTAACTATCTGGGGCCAGAAGACCAGCACGGTCAGCCAAACACACAGATTACTGTGAACCAACAGTGTGCTGCTTTAGCTCAAGCCCCAAGAGGGCCCCAAGTCTGCCTGGGGACTACCTGGGGCCCACATGGTCCCAGTGAGCCCTAAGTCTAAGGCTCTACCCATCAGAGAGAGAGAGATTTCTACCAACCAGGCCCCAGATCATTGGTATTTATAGAGCCTTAGATGCAGCTGCTTACATATGCAAAGGAGGTGCATTCTTTGAGCGACCTACTCTTTACAGGACTCTTTCCTGAAAGACATCTCAAACTTAGGTGGTAGTATCTGAGGGTTGGTGTTTTTGTTTTTTTTTTTTTCAGAAATGAAATTGTGGTAAGACTTAGCTGTTCTTTTAAGATGTGGGCAGGTGATGGGGGAGGGAGACTGCATGTTTCAGTCTTGGGGGAAATTAGACTTCAACTTATTGTAAGAACATGTAGTAGATTTAAAAGTCTATTCTCACTCACACACACACACACACCAGCTTTACTAGAGAGTGAGGAACTTGGGAAAAGAGGAGCAGGGAAACTTATGACATGACATGTCTACAGGAAAGCTTATGACATATAGGAAAGCTTATGACACATGACCAGGCCTGGGCTCCCCAAATTCACTCAGAACTCCCACCACTCTTTGCACTACCCAGCACAGGAGTCAGTCACAGAGATGCACTCAACATGTAGCCATCATTAAAAGCAAAACAAAACAGTTTTCCTCTCCTGCCTTTGGTGTGCTCAGCTACTTGCAAACCTAGCGCTCACAATACCCCTGGAGCTAGACCGAAATCCTCTCAGGCAGGGTTCACCAGTGTGCCACCCCCACTCCCAAACCCTGGACTTTAACAGTCCGACAGCTGCTGCGGGACTAGGGAGTCCCTGGTTCCAGAGCACCCTGCTCTTATCTTCAGATCGGTAGGAATCCCTCAAAAAGGACACAGGCAGACTTAGGGGGAATGCCCTGTGAGTCTTGCCAGGTCTTTCTACCCGAGTCTTGAGCCAGGACTGAGGGAAGGAGAGAGTCAGCAACCCTGGAGGTAGGAGGTGTGGCTCCCAGGCCCGATAGAGCAGACCAAGGTGCTGCTGTCTCTTTAAGAGAGAGGAGGGAAGACAAGTGTCAACCCTAGAGCACCCAGAGCAGCCCGCCCCCAAGATCCACTATCAGTGCTATCAGAACATTATCAATGAAACACTTCAGGGCTCAGATTGGTTCAGGGAAGGGGCACCGGTAGGGGTGGGGTGGGGGGGCATGGCACCCTAGATCCTTAAGGAATGACTTATGAATTTAAAGGCACATGGTCCTTCCTCTGCCCCCTACAAGTAAACAAATGCTTCCTTCTCCCCTAACACAGGCAGCAACACTAGGGACTGTCTAAACCCAGGCCACTGGGGCTCAGAGAGGGGCCCACAGGGGTGTCATAGGTGGGGAAATCTCTGGGTGGTCCCTAAGGGTGCAGTGGCCAAGGACTGGCACATTTGGTAAATTATAGCCTGTCTCCTAGCAACAGACAACACATTTGGTTCCATGTGACTCTGCCATCCGGAGGGGACAAAAAATAAGTAAGGTGATGGTGGGGGGGAATCCCAAGAAAGAGGCGACAGTAGAGGGTTCTCCTAACTCTGAAGGGAGGAGGAGATTTCAAAGGAAGGGAGTCAGGCTGACAGGTGGCCTTCCAGCTCCTCCCCCATGGGCGGCCAACAGGCCTCTACTAACCTTTGGTGTCCAGCTCCACGTGGATGATGTTGCCCATGACAGACGTGCTATGTAAGTGTTGGACGGCCTCCTTGGCGCCCCTGACCGTGGCAAAGACCACCTTGGCAATACCCAGGTGTTTCTTGGTCTTCGGATTATACAAAATCTCCACCTCCTCCACCTCCCCATACTTTTTGCACATGTCCCTTAGGAAGTTTTCACGGATGTTGTCATTCAGCTTGGCAAATGTCACCTGCTTAGGAGGCACAGGGCCCACGTAGAACTCATCGATCTGGCAGGGGCCGCGGGGGAAGGGAGTTTGGAAAACATTAAAACCAAAGAAAAACACAACACTCCTCACTTGCCCAGCAGTTAAAAGCAATAAAGGGTGAAAAAATAATAATTTTTTTTTTTGAAAAAGAAAAAAAAAGCATGCGGGCGGGCCTGAGAAGCGGAGGATTAAATCGTTTGGAACCTGGAAGTCCTCTGGGTTCGAAAGGAAAGGGGAAAAAGAAACAGTTTCTCTTTCCCCACCCCCTATTCTGGCCTCCGGTCCTTACTGCTGGTTCCGGAACGACCCCCTAGTCTATGAAGTTGCCCCCTTTAAAGCCAAAGGGATGGGAAAGGGGGCGGGTCCCTGAACCAGGCCCCTGGGTGCACAAGGACCCAGGCAGGGACCCGGAGCCCCCAGCTCCGCCGGCAGGACGCCCTTGTTACAGTTTCTCCGAGTGTTATTTTGTTTACAGTGGCCGGGAGGGGACACCACTCTCCCCCTCCCCGCCAAAACTTGCTAACCCTGGACGGCGGGAACTCAGAATCCGGCTGGGCTTGGTCAGGACTGGCGTTATTTTCGAACTCGGAGAAGGGGGGAGGGACCATGAGACAGAGAGGAGGGGTCCTACCTTGAATTTGGGCACCGACAGCTCCAGCTCCTTGGTTTTGGTCCAGATTCCGACCACCCGGGGATCTTCCACGATTTCCACCGGGCGGTTGCTGGACATCTGTGGACAGGGATAGGGGGCTCAGTATGGAAGGCTGGCACCCTCCCCAGGGGCAGGGGCAGATCCCCCCCTGCCCCCGTCTCCAGGCACCAGTCCCACTCCAGGCTGAGGGGGGAGCCCTGGCTGACAGTTGGCCAGGTGGCTGGGAGAGGGGGTCCCCCTCCGTTCGCCTCTGTCTGGGGGCTCCACCGGGGATGGGGTGGGGGTGGCGGGAAGGCGCGTCGGCTACTCACAGCCAGGCTGAAATGCTGCCCATCGTAGCGGTACAGTTTATGGTGCCCCTTTTTCAGAGCCGGGTCAATCATCAACTTGTAACTTCTCCAATGGTGGTTCCTCCTCTCGCCCGAAGGGCCGGGCTGCGGCGGGGGCTGCTGGTGGTGGTGGTGGGGGTGACTGTTCTCCATGCCGTTAACCCAACCTGAAAACCAGCAAGTTGTTGTCCTCTCCGCCGCTTCTACACATTCGCCAAAGAATCCATTCGGCTGGCCCCCACCCCCTCCCACCTTACCAGCGCGCCCCGAAAGCTTGTCTCGCTGGCTCTCCCCCCCCCGAAAAAAAATAAGAATGGAGCGAGAGAATAAACCCTTTCCGGAGGATTTACGCGCCCGCCCGCTCGGCCACCGTCTCCGGCTGCCAGCGAGGGGCTGCCCGGGGCCCCCGCTGCGGGCTGGCGCGGTCCGGGGCGCACGGAGGACGCGGGCTCCGGCCCATGGTGCTGCCGGCCGCCCGGCGTGGCGCTCGGCCCGGCTCGGGCTCGGGGCGCGCGGCAGGCCTGGCGTCGCCCGTCGGGGCGGGGGCCGGGGGCTCGGGCCGCCCGGCTGTTCTAGCCTCGGCCTCTCTCCCTCCCAAGCCGTGCTTACATCCCCGCCGGGCGCCGGCCTCCCTGCGCCGCCAGCCAGTACATGGTGTCCCCCGCGGGAGCCGAGGCCGGGGCGGCCGGACCGGGGGCCGGGATAGGGGGACGCCGCCTTAGCGGCTGCCGGGCCCCGGGCTGTCGCTGCCCTTGCTGCCGCTGCTGCTCCTGCTGCTGCCCGGGAGGCGGCTGGCGGCGGAGGCTCGGCTCCCAGTAGCCGCACATCCCACAATACACCGCTAAGGAGCCCGACCCGAGCGCTCACCCTCCTCCTCTTCCTCCTCCTCCTCCTCTTCCTCCTCCCCTCGCCTTCCTCGCCGCTTCCCCAGGCACTCTCCCGGCGGCGGCAGCTGCGCCGCCAAAGCCCCGGGCCCCAGCGGCCCCCCACCCCTCACTCGCGCGCTCCCACACTGCCTCCCCCCCTCCCCGGGGGGAAGGCCTTTTAATTTATTTATTCTGCTGGGACTGAGGTGGGGGGCTTGGCTGGCGGGGGAGAGGGGGCTCTCTTCGGCCTTCTACCTCCCGCGGCTGGGGCTACCCTTCCAGCTACCGGGCACTTCACGGCGTGCGCCCCCGGGGCCTCCCAAACTGTTTCCAAACTGCCCAGACCGGAGGTGGGCGCGTGGAGACTCGGCGGAAGGGCTGGGTTTGGAGGGGGGCGATTGTGTGTTTGAATACTAGGAGCCTGGGGAGGCAGACGTCGACCCCAAACGAGTTGCAATCGAGGTATCTCCGATACCGCTTCCTCTTCGGTCCGCACACCCCCTCCCTCCCTGGAGCAGTACTGGGGAGGGGAAACCAAGATTTGGAACCACATTAGCCTTCACATTCCTGGGAGGATACAGCCCTCGCCTGGACATGGAAGATAGCTTTTTTTTTTCTTTTTTCCTTTCTGTTTTTATTTTTGGAGGGGAGCGTCCAGTAATTGTCCTGAACACATGCTTCTTCCTCCAGGCACCAGCGACAGAGAGTCCCCTTTTTTGCATTTATCATTTTCCTTCCCCTTTCTTTATTAAAGGTCCGGGAGTGGCGGCGGCCAATCAGCGCTCGGCTTCCATTTTGTGAGTTCAACTCGGAGGCTTCCCCGGCTTCGCGTGGATATGTTTGCAGACCCCTCGATCTCTCTTCTCGGGCTGCGGACACGAAGCAGCCGCCTCGCTGGGGCTTCGTGGTGGTGTATTTCATATTGGGGCTCTTTTCGGGGTTTGTAATTTGGCCGTGGGTAGGTAATTGGCTGGAGCAGGGCGGCAGGGCGCGGCAGCCAATCAGCACACGGCTTCTATAGGGCTTGAGTTATTAGACGCTGATCTCAAAACATCCTTCATCAGACTCCAAGGAGAGGCCAACAGATGAGGGGAGCCATTTTTCTGCAATGGAATTAAATGGCCAAGTGGGTTTTTCCTTTGTTGCAAATGGGGAATGCTTTTCCTTTGACTCCTCCATCCAGTTCAGGACGCCTGAATGTGTTTAACATTTGCCAAAGGACTCACACTTGGAAGAATGAAGACCTTTTAAAAAGATCTGGATTTTTCCTTATGACTTGGAATCCATCTTTGTCTTGTATAACTAGGTCATAGCACACTATTAATGTCAGCAGTTAACAGTTTTGAATTCAAAAAACCTAAGTAAATGACATATTTAATTTTTTTCCTCTTTTTTCTTGGGTGGGTGGGGGGAGAGCTTGGAGCTGTCTTAATCTGTATTCTCTTGACTGAACAATAAATTTTTAAATATAATTTCCTCTATTAAACACTTAACCTGGTCATCTTATTAACTACTCTTTTTAACAAGGTAATGTTTTAAATGTATAGTTGGAATAGCGAAATGGCAGCAACAAAAAAATTGTGAGCTGTTACTGTTAAATTTTCTAAAAACCTTTTACATTGTAAGTACCCAATCCATTCTGTCCTTCCTGCACTGCAGTTTTCATGTTATTGTCGCCTGAGATGTCCTGAATTTTCGGAATCTTCATCTGCATGTATGTCTTTGTCTCTGTCTGATGTAAGTCAGTTAAAATGCTTTTAGACGTTTGCTTTTATAAAGCTACGGTTTTTAGTTCAAGCTTTTTGAAAAATGTTTACAGCAATAGATGCTGTTCCGATGTCTTCCCAGTAACTCGTACACTTTCTTTGAAAATCGATCTATTTTGAAGAAAAACAGCTGTTTTTCTCGACTGGTGGGGGGGACTGAGAGAAAGGAAGTCTTTCTTTACAAAGACTCAAAGCCGTCACTGAAAACTAGATTAAAACTGGAAAACAAGTCCTAGCTGGTGCAAGCCAAACACCTACGTTAACCCGGTGCTATTTTCTATGGTGGTTGGGATGGCTGGTGAGCTACTTGCCTTTTGTTTGATTTGACCGTGTTTTCGCCTTTTGTTTCTTAATGATCACACCATTGCTAAATCCAGAGCAGTAAACAGTCCACAGCGAAGCCGCCTTTTTGCCAGCCCAACCCTGGAAAGTTTGCAGTCGTGGAAGGAGCAGAAAATACCCTGAGTGTAACTTACAAAAAGGTAACAACAAAAGAACACCATTACCCCAGATTTTTTTTTCCCCAACTAAACAACCAAAACAACAAAAAAAACCTTTCTTTTCATAATAACATCTCCAAAAACACCGCCCAGTTTTTTCTTCTAGACTCCATGGCACCGGGCTGAGCGGGTAAGTAAAAAACTAAAATAATTTTTAAAAAAATTTAAGTGCCTTTGCCCCCTTCGAGGAACTCTTGATTGAGCAGGCCGTGGGCTGTAGATGGATGATGGGAGCTGAGGTTTCTGGAGCTTGAGTTTGGCAACCGGTGACAGTGGGCGGGTGAGGGAACAAAGACTCTCCAGACCCCTTTGCCTCTTCTGCCCCAAAGGCGAAGAGAGATGTACCCTGGGACATCCACGGAGCTGTCTGCGCTAGTCCCTTTGGCTTGCCTCAGGTCTGAACCTTGGTGGCAGAGAAGAAATTGAAGTGCTTGGGAGATGGAGGGGCTGAAAGAGCGAGGAAACCTTCCCACCCATCCTAAGGTTTCGTTCCCATTTGATTGTGGGGTTTCTGCACCCTTAAGTCAGCTTTTCGGGGCTCCGGGGCTCGCCTGCTCTTCCAAAGAGAAAAAGGACAAAAGGCCGGCGTCCATATTGGCACCATGACGCAGCATCTCTCCCGCCTGCAGCCGGGCGCTGCCTGTCCTCCCGGCCGCGCTCGCTCCTCCCTCCCAAACATGAGTTTTATTTTCAGGTTTTGAGCCGAGCCGCGGGCTGGGCCGAGTTGGGGCTAAGGCCGGGGCCGCCCGGCTGCTCAATGCTGCGGTAGCTAATGGCGGCCGGCTCTCCTCCTTCCTTCCGCCATTGTCTTTCCCCGGTTGTCGCTGGGAGGCAGTCCCGGGTCCTAAGAGCCTGCAAGCCATGGCACCCGGGATGCCGGTGACGGGTCTCTGGGGGCCTTAGGCCTCCCGGGCGTCGCGTACCACAGTTCTGCACTCACCCACCCCACCCCCCGCCCGCCTCCGGGTGAGGCGTGCGACTCCCGCGGTAGCGGCCGCGGGAGGAGCCGGAGCTGGGCAGGGCGAGCCGCTGGAGGCGGGTTGAGGACCCTGATCTCCGCTGCAGCCCCGGACTCCATGGCCCAGGAGGGCACGAGGCCTCGCTCTGGCTGCTGTGCCTGCTGTTCTGCCTCGGAACAGGAGCCAAGTAGCCAAGGGCTTCTTAGCCTCCCTTCACGGCCCACTCGGCTTCAGGAGACCCACCCCTGCGTCCCCCAGTCGTTCTTTGATAGTCGAGCCGGAGGGGCGGGTCTCCCCTTTTGTCCCCCACTTTGGGATAGAGGCCCTCGCGGTGCCTGAGTCCCTTTACTAGGTCGCCAGGGGCACAGCCTCCAACCCAGCTCTGCGGGTTGGAGGGTGTGTGTTGGAGGAGGGGGGCGGTTGGGGCCTGGGAAAGCCGATTGGGGCCTCCCCCTCGGGAAACACCCCCCCCCCCCGGTGATAGTGCCAGAGGATAAAGACTTAGATCTCAGCCTTCCTGGGGGAGGGGATGCGGACAGGGCGGGCCTTTGGAAATGCAGATGAGACGTCTCCTGCTGCTTGTCGCCCGGGCTGAACCTTAGTGACTCAGCCACCCCCACCCCCACCCATTCCAGAGTGAGGGCTGCCTTGTCAGCTGGAAAAGGGGGGCAGCACTTCTGAGGCTCCCTTTCTATCTAGTAGACCCTGTTGGTTTGCATGTGGCCAATCCATTCTCTGACCTACAAACTGTGGGACTGCCCTAACAGATCGTCCGAATTCACAGGTCTTGCCTGGAGACCGGAGCAATGTCTCGGTTATCCCCACAGTAGACAATCCTTGCCTCCCTGGACATCTGGAACAGGCCTAATTTGACTGACAGCTTTCCCACTAAGGCAGGTAAGAGCCCTTTTCCCAAGTTGAGAGAACTGTATCAGGGGGCTTTGGCCTGCGGCCTTCGAAGGGCGGGTTGGGATCCCCAAACTCGCTGGGCTGGTTCAGCAGCCCCTCCCCCGCGCTGATGTGGCGGTTGTGTATGTGTGTGAAATGGGCGGCCTGCTGGGTCCATCCAGCCCCGCCTGTCAACCTCTGTTGTCAGGCGTTTAGGGCGGGCGATTCTCTGCCGAATTTAGCAACTTACTAGAGCAGGACTACGAAGTATTTCCCAGTGGTGTGTTTTATGGTGAGTGGGAGGGTCCTGGAAGCTTCTGAAGGCATTGACTGCTGCCAGGCTTGCCGGTGGTGCCTCAGCCATTTCTCTTGAGTCCCATTAGGGTGGCCAAATGAGCCACCCTCTGATGTCTGGCTTGCTGGCTAAACAAAGAACCAAAAAACCTGAAATCTTAGGCAACCTTCCCGAAGAAAAGGTTTCCTTGACTTCTTTTCCTGGATTCTCACAGTGGCCTTCTAGCTCCCATCAAGGCCAGATTGTCGATAGCCTGGCTTCTAGAATCTTACAGAGCTGGCTGTGGAGTAGACTGGCTCTTTAAGTGTGTTTACCGTGCATAGTCAACACGGTCTCCGAGCCGGCTCCTTAGCTGCAAAAATTAGGCAGGTATCATAAGTCAGAAGAAGAACTCATTTAACCTCACTGTGCCCTGCTCTTAAGTGTCTCATTCAGAAGAATTAGCACTTCTTACAAGGTCCCAGGCACTGCCAGTTTTCCAGACTTTCCCTGCTAGGTGACACCTGGGATATTCTCCATCTGTGTAGCTCCAGTTGGCTAGCCCTCCTCCAGCCCAGGAAACTTCACAGCTGAAAGCGGTGTGGCCCTTGACCTCTGACCCCTGCCCCCCAAGGGTGCTTCTAGTTATGTTACTTTGATGAGCCATTTGGCTGCATGTGCTTCCCGTTTTGGCCGAAGCTTCCAGCTTCTTCCCCTTGTTCCTCACCCCTACAGTGGGTGCTGAGGTGTGGCTTGGGGCGCCTGGCAGGCTTCACGGAGAGGGGTCGTTGGAGGCAGGTTAGTGCCCAGTCTGGGGATGATTCAAGCCTGGCAGCTGTGAGCAAGTGACCTTGGACCAGTGTTGCCGTCCTGTTCCGTCCGTGTCTCCCCCTCCCCCCCCGTAAAAGGATCATAACTGCTGGAAAAGGTTGATGGGAGGATTAATGGCGATTAAGGGGGCCGCACTCCTGCTCTGGCCTCATTATGATAGGGATTGTTGCTGGGAGTGGCTGCGTGGGTGGGGGCAGGGCTGTGTCTTGAGCTCCTCCCCGCCAGCCCACTTCCTGAAGCACGTGCCGGAGCCTCCAGGCAAAGGAGAAAGAAAACTGGCTCTGCTTGGGAAGGCGGCCAGCTGTTTTTCTTCCGGTGCAGTTTTCAGTCCAGGCTGTTCCGGGTTCAGTGGGCTGTTCTGTAGTGGGTCACAATTTTTAAGGGTTACCCACTAATGACCCCAAGAAAAGAAACAGCTCACCCAAGGTTCTGAGGCCACGACAGACAGGGTTCCAGGTTATCTTGGTTTTCAGCCCAGAGCCTGGGCCCCTGACAACTCCCTTGCTCAGCTGTCTGGGTTATTTTAGGCACCCTCCCGTTCCAGCTGTCTGCTGCCATCACTGTCAGAGAGCTGTCCGATAGCAAGGAACCAGAATGGTCCTGTGGCTCCCGCTGGTACAGAGGGCCAGGCTTCCAGTTCTGGGTGAGCTTGCTTTGTGCTGGGAGGGTTGAACTCTTCGCCCCAAGTGGGAAAAGCCAGGAAAAGCACTTTTCTAAGTTGATTGGGTTCATACTATGCGGACCTTGTAAGCCACTTGGTCCGTCAAAGGGATCTGCTTTCCTGGCTAGAGTCCTCGAGTCTGGGGTCTTTATCTCCTCCAGCTGAGGAGGAGTAATGACACACTATGTGTCAGCTGTACCCTGGAGGGCTATAGACTTTGGGGAACAATTAGGTGCTAAACTGTGTGGTGTGATGTTTGAAAGGGAAAGACAAGTGACAGGGCCAACTTGTGACCCATTTCCACTTCAGGCTCTTTCACCTCCGGTTTGTCTGTCTCTCTCTCTCTCTCTCTCTCTCTCTCTCTCTCTCTCTCTCTCTCTCTCTCTCTCTCTCTCGGCCCCCTTATCACCTCCTGGCCAGTAGGGTGGGGCAGTTTGTGTGGTCGTTGTTCCTGGCCTTGAGGGGTGCCCCGCCCACTGGTCACCCACTGAGCTTGGGGCGGGGCTGCTTTGGCCTGCTGAGCGAGAGCCACGCCAGCGGAAGGACTGTCTGAGCAGGGAGGTGGCTGGACTAGCTTCACTACACAGATTCCAGCGTCCCCGCCCCTTCCGTCTCCTCCACCTGGCCTGGAGCCCTAGTTTGGAATATGACCTTTTAGACACTCTAGGTGGAGACAGTAGTTAAGATGGGTAGAAACACCCCACTAGCACCTGCCCCCAGTGTTTTCTCAGACTGTTCTGTGCTCTCAGGCAAGTTCCTGCGGATGGAAACTAGGAGGGGAAAGTCTAACAACCTTTTGGGCTATTTCTAACAGAAATATTTCTGACAGAAGAGGGTCTTGCCATGTCCCGGCTAGTCCTCTTGACAAGCTGGGACCATAAGTACAATCCTTTGTGCCCAGCTTAAGCCGTTTCCCCAGCCTGGCCTCTAGAAATGATTTGCCCAGCCTCCACTGGTTCCTTAGAGCTGTTAGGCAGCTGGGGCCTGGAGGAAGACCAGGTGGATAAGATAGCACCCCTGGCACCCTGGCTTCAACCCCCCTTTATCTGTTCAGTAGAACCTGGAGTCTTTATCTCTCACTGCTGTTGATACCATCTACGTTTGGATAGCTAAATAATTGATTTATGGGGCCTCTCCCATCCAAATTTGTACTTTGTCCTGAAAAACTGAAGGCATTCTGCCTCTGCCGACCTGGGCTCACTTCCCTGTTGGCCTCTGTGGCATAGTCTTCCCTGAGACCGTCCTATGGCTTTCTGAGGGGTTTTGTGGCAAGAAGCAACTGAAGGAATCTCTCCCCTTTCCTATGCTTTCCAGGAATTCCTGGAGAATCGGAGAGTGACCCAGGGCCCCCAGAACATATTGCTGGTGAGGGAATAAGCCACCCTGTGTGGGTGAGTGAGTCTTATCTCCTCAGCTAGACTGGCCTGGCCTGGCCTGACCTCTGAGGAGGCTCTAAACAGCAGCTGGCTGGATTCCTGGGTATTTTTAGCTACACAGATCCAGCCCCACCATCACCATGAGAGCTGGGTCCAAATCCAGCACTCCAGGCCTGCTAGTGCTGGGGCTCCTGGTGAAGCTGGGGTGGGTTGATAGGGCAGGCTGGAACCAGTATCGGCATGTACCCTGAACCCACCTGAGCCAGAATCATTCGCTTTCAGTCATTTCCTCTCTGCAGCCTCCTTCAGACTTCTCTGAGGGTGGAAAGTGCAGACACAGGTCTCGGGGATCTGTGGAAAGTCAGGAGCCCTCTCTTGGCTATATGTAGCAAAACAAGCACTTTTTCCTTCTAAGTGAATTTTTCCCCCGGCACATGCAGCCAGCCAGCCTCCCTGGCTCAGGACCAAGCTCGAAGAAGCCTGAAAGAAGAAACCTGGAATCCTTGCAAAGGTAAGTGGGTCCCAACTCACTCCGAGCCATCCCCACCTTTGTGCAGTTTGTACTCCACCCTGGAGTGGCCTGTTCTATGTTCTCTAGGGAACCTTGCCTCTGGCATGCTGTCCCTCCTTTCGATTCTTCTGTAGCTTTGCTGAAACCAGCTCTTGTAGACCAGGCTGGCCTCGAACTCACAAAGATCCGCCTGCCTCTGCCTCCCAGGTGCTGGGATTAGAGGTGTGCACCACCCCCAGCTTTTTTTTTTTTAACCATCCTCAAAAGGCCACTAAGGTATAGCCCCAGCCCCTCCTCCCTTGTCTGGTTTTGACAGGAATCATCTGTTGACTCTTTGTAGCCAGCCCTCCTCCCCCTTCAACCAACAGTCAGGCCCTCCCTGATGTAGCTTAACAACCCCTTGGGCCTGTTTCCCCTCACCACTGAAACCTGAAGAGGGTTTTCAAGCTACAGTACATTTGCCCATGTTGGGCACCGCTTCTGCTTCCATTGGCACATCTTTCGCCCAACTGTACCCAATATAACAAACACAGCCTTCCCTGGTTCCTTAGCTGATCTCACTGGTGCTGGGAACTCCTGTTCAACTGCTTACTCCAGACAGTGCCTCCCTCACAGGCAGGAACATGGTTTCTTCTCAATAAACAAGTTGCAAGAAAGGAATGAACGACTTGCTGAATTTTTGTCTAAGGGGCCTTTCTCAATCCAGTGACAAGAGGCCTCTGCCCTAAAGCTGGAGGTTGGTCCAGGTTTCCACTCTCCCGGTCCATGTTGGCTTTTGAGTTTCCACGAGTGGTCGCTGCTGCCCTCTGGTGGTAGGGCTTTGCCTTGCGTCTCCTGGAGGAAAGGGGAGGGGGCGGGGAAACGAGAAGAAACCCTGACATTTATGGAACCTCCCGGGTCGGTAGTTTACTCCATAAAGTGAAATTTCCTGAATGCTTGCGGAGAACTTGCAAATTAGGTATCTTCAGGGTGGGGAGAGTCAAGAAGATCCCTGAGCCCTGCCAAACTCCGCTCATGCTATACTCCCAGGTCCGCCTACTGCTGGCAGGCTGCAAGGATCCCACTCCCTGACCACTGACCTGCTTTTGGGAGTAGATCCTCAGCTCATAGTAACGGTATAATGTCACAGTGACAACAGCCAACTGTATCGCTAGTACTTGTTTGTATTAAGCTCTCGGCCAAAAGCTACTTGAATGGTGATGGGAGTGGAATTCCTGGAGTGAAAGACACGGAGCCAGAGGACACTAGAACGCTTCTTGGTGGAGATGGGGACTATCGATTTCCAAAGTTTACGGAAGGGCCAGGTGCTCTCGACCTGTCAGAGTCACGACAGTGTCACGCTTGGGTTTACCCCTCTGAGCCTTGCTCAATACTACCCATGTATTTTGAGTCAGTCCTGAAGTCACTGCAGAAGGCGTTTCCCGGCAGGGGGCGCCACGGTTCCACTGTGCGGGTCAACAGAACACCCGAGTAGGGAGGGGAAGAGAGCAGAATTCCTATATTCCCACACTGACGAGGGCCAGGCACAAACTATGTGGACGCACACAACCCATGTTCTGGTGTATTCTCGGGAACGACCCGAGGGACTACAACCCATAGGAAAACAGGTTTACACTGGCCGACTAGCTGCAAGGGCTGGATGCGAACCGGCTGCTGGGTACAGCCCCCAATCAAGGAGTCTACTGGGGTGAAGCTGGCCAATCAGAGTTCTCGCTAGGAGGCGGAGCCTGCCAATCAAGGGCTGTCGGTGTGAAGAGGCCGAAACCACGAATCTAACAGAGCTGGGGGTGTGCAGGGACACAGGGTGATGGGGATGCGCTGCGCTTGCGGTTCAGCTTCCGGTTCCTCCGGTTTTTTTTCGTTTCCCGGGGGACTAAGAGACAAATACCCAGGGCTGGGAACATAGCAGAGCGTGAGGCAACGAGGGGAACCCGGGAGGCTGCCTGGCAGAGGTGGCGACGGCAGCTCGAGGGCGGAGCCTCGTGGCCCCGCCCTGCAGCCCCGCCCCCTCCCTGTCGCTTAACTGGGCTCTGGCCAGAGCGCAGCATCCAGCGCGCTGCGGGCTCCGGGCTATGGATGCCCCAGGTGCCCCCGTCCCAGCCGCCGCCCCCAGCCCCACAAGGAAGGAGCTGAAGATAGTAATCGTGGGTGACGGTGGCTGCGGCAAGACGTCGCTGCTCATGGTGTATTGCCAAGGCTCCTTTCCCGAGGTGAGGCCCGGTAGGTGGCAGGAGGGGTTAGGACCACGGGGAACAAGGGGGTATCCTCCAGCCAAGACCCAGGCCCAGAGTCTAGACCGTGGAGTTCTGGGTGTCTCCTTCAGGCAGCCCTTCGAGAATTCCTGGGCTGAGGCCAGTGGTTTGCCAGGTCTGAGCTGGATGGAGGGTTGGTGTTAGACAGTAGTGGGGGAGGGATCTGTCTGGGACTCTGGGTCCTCCTTTACATCCCTTAAAGGATCAACCTGACCCCCTCTCTCACAGCACTATGCCCCGTCGGTGTTTGAGAAGTACACGGCTAGTGTGACAGTGGGCAACAAGGAGGTGACCCTGAACCTCTACGACACAGCTGGTAAGTGCACCAGAGCCCAAAGGGTCCCCTTGGTCATCCCCAAGGGTTTTCCCTGCCTTCTTGGGGCATTCCCTTCCTGACACCCTACCATGCCAGAAGGTCTCTGCAGGGTGTTGGCTGGCTGGAAGGCCCTGCAAGCCAAAAGGACCTCTGCCATCTCAGCTTTAAGAGGTGGTTAATAGGTTGAGGTGAGCTCTGAGCCACCCCCTCCCTCCCAAAGGGCTATGTTCTGTTCTGCAGCCTTGTTCCTCTCCTGTGGTTCTAGAAAATGTGGGCTGTACTTCTCCCTCCTAGGGTTGAGTCCCCTGGGGCTTGGATTCCAAAGGGCCCTATAGTTTTAGGTTAGCAAGCTCTAGACCACGGCTGTGACTGCAGGAGTCTATGGCTGGCTCATCTGTGTTGAGACCCCAAGGTCCTGTGAGTGAACCTCCTCTTGTGTCCCTGACTTCTGGGATCCTAGGGCTACTACAATCCATTTTGTGTTTTCTTGGTTTTTCTGTGAAAAAACAGACAACTTTAGGAAAGAACCTAAGGTTTAAGAAATGGGTCAAAATAAGTTACTACTGCCAGCCCCTCAAAGAGTGAACTTCTGCTCATAGTCCATGAACACTGGGATTCCCTTTGGGGTGCCATGAGCATTTACAGGGTAAAGGTTGAACCAGGTGGAGCCTCACCCATCTTGGTGACTCAGTGTCTAGTGACTGAGTGGAACCACGTCACTGTCACTGAGCGCCCCTTCCCTGCTAGTCTATTCCTGTGTGTGTGAGGTCTCAGGTCTTACATGGAGTCCAAATCCAGGCATTCTCCCCACCCCACCACCACCTGGAGAAGATCAAGGGGGGCTATTCTCACCCCAACTACCTCATTCCTGTAGTAGGTTCTGTTGGAGACTTCCAGCTCCTCTGAGTGGCCCACTGAGGCTCTCTGCCCTCCCTCTCCTCCAACCCCAGGTGTGTGAGGAAGGAATTCTGAGGTGTGGCTCCAAGAGCAGTAAAAGTCTGTCTGGAAGACTTACTTTCACATGCCTCTGATCCGGGAGCCAGGGAGGAGCAGGCCCATTGACCACACTTTGGGGGAAGTACTGCTTGAGTAGCAAAGAAATATTGCACGCCTCCCCACAGCTCCAGGAGAGGCTGGGAAGTCTGTTTTTTTCCTCCCTCTGCCATCAGTCTTTCCTGTCACATCCCAAAGTTCCTTGTTCGGGACTGTTTCCCCCATCAGACCAGAGCAGAGACCATTCTGGACATTTTCTAGAAAAAGGAAGATGCCCGAAGCACATGTCAGGTGAAAGTGTCATATAGAGGGTTCAGGATGCTGCTGCTTGGAAAAAGAGACTGCATAGGGATGGAGGTAGAGCCCAGGGGCTGTCCTCAGAAGGTTGAGATGATAGTACAGTGCGGTGATTGTGTCTGCAACTTTCTGTACTTACTTGGAGCCAGACCAAGACCCTGACTTGGTTCTACTTAGTTGCGACATTGGGGGTAGCCGAGTCTCATTTTCCTCACCTTTAATCAGAGCTAAAATAGACACAGCATTCAGCACAGCTGCTGGCTCTTGGGCAGCTCAGCATATACTGATACATATATGTGTGTGTGTGTGTGTGTGTGTGTGTGTGTGTGTTTCGATACAAGGTTTTCTGTAGCTTTGGAGCCTGTCCTAGAACTAGCTCTTGTAGACCAGGCTGGCCTTGAACTCACAGAGATCCACCTGCTTTTGCTTCCTGAGTGCTGGATTAAGGGCGTGCGCCACCATCACCCAGCTTTTGCATATACTGTTATTTAGACTTCTTTTGTGATAGGGCTGAAAATCAGACCCTCATGCATACTAAGCTCTACCGTTGCACTACATCCCCAGTCCTCAATCTGAGTTTGTTTGTTCAAGACAGGGTCTCTGTTCCTGGGGCTGGCCTCAGACATGCTTAATAGCCCATGCTGCCCTCTAGTTCTCCAGCCTTCTAGCCACCTGAGGTAGCCACACTAATACACACACACACACACACACACACACACACACACACACACACACACACACATACACACACACACACACACACACGGCTCTGGCCCCAGCTCCTACTGTAGGGTGGAGAGTCTAGATAGCATCTCAAGGACTTTTCACTGTACCTTTTCTGGGACAGGATTCCTAAGTCCTAGAGCTGTGTTGAAGAGTGCCCTGTCGGGGGCTGGAGAGATGGCTCAGTGGTTAAGAGCACTGACTGCTCTTACAGAGGACCCAGGTTCAATTCCCAGCACCCACATGGCAGCTCACAACTGTCTGAAGATCCAGTTGCAGGGGATCTGACACCTTCACACCAATGCACATAAAATAAAAAAAGTTAAATAAACCATAAAAATATTTAAAAACAAACAAAAAAGCTTTAAAAAAAAGTGTCATCTGTCACTCAAGAGTGACTGGGGAAGTCCTAATGGTTGGAGGAAATTCCCTGGCCAGTGAGCAGTGAGCATGAGGCTGGCTCATGTGCGAAAGCAGTGTTTGTCAGGAGGAGGCTCTTGCAGTGACGATGGGATAAGTGAATTCATTATCGGGGAGATGAGTCAGCTCTACCTGTGGCTGGGTCTTGGGATACTGTGGGAAAAAGTGATGGCTAGTAACTGTCTAGACTGGAGAAAAGTGGAGGCTAGGGGGTGAGGGCAATGACTGAGTTAGAAATGAGTCTAGAAAATGCCATAGAAAGCTCTAGAACTGGGGAGAGGGGCCTGTCTCCCCAGCCAGCAATAATCAGCATTATGGAACAGGAATGACCCCAGAAAGCTAATTTTTTACCAAACCCCAAATGGAATGATAGCCATGGGCAGTGCTACATCAGTGCCCACAGGGCCCACATGTAAGGCCTGTCTGGCTCCTTGCTTCCATCCTGCGGAAGCAGAGACACCATAACCTTTACCAAGATCAGAAGGTGGAGGGGGTGGGGCCCTAGCACCCACGGCTCTAGTAGCCTCCCCTGAGCCCTGACATCTTCAGACAGGAAGCTGTGGTGAGGCCAGAAGGTTGCTAGGCAGAGGGGTGGTGTCATGGTGTAGTGGGGGTGTTTAGAAACCACCCAGAGAGGCTAATCTAGTCACAGAGAGGCACAGAAGCACGGGGAGCTGTGTGAGAGAGAATAGGAAAATTGGAGGGAAACAGCTGCTAAGACAGGGGGTCAAGACAAGAGGGGCGTTATGGTCCCAGAGTCGGGACCACCCCAGCATAGAGTCAGCCAAGTCAGGTACCATGGTTGCATGTCAGGATGGGACTTCCTTGTCTCTTCCTGTCCCTAGGGAGGGAAGGGGGGCAGAGGGGCCCTAGCCAAGCTAGTAAAAGTGGGTTCCTCCTTCAGCAGCTTCCCCTTCTCATGCTGCCAACACCTCTTCTCTAACCTATGCTTTGGTCAAAACAGGTCACCTCCTGCCCTCCAGCAGGTTTGGGGGTGCTGTGTCTTGATGACATGCTAGTCTTCACAGCTCTAGGACTCAGGAACCCTGTGCCAGAAAAGGGACACTGTCAAGTGGGGAAAGCCCCATCCACAGAGGAAGCGTCAGGTGGAGGGTCAGCCTCACTTCCACCTGCCTCCAAACTGCTAGCTGAAGGGAAATGGGACTTCAGAGGCGCTCTGGCCCGCAGCCCCACTCCTCACTAGAACCAAGGGTATACTTAAGGAGATTATGGGCAGGTGACTTGGCATCTTCATGGGCAAAATAGGAAAACAGACCAACCTAGTGGGTGGGAGGCCTCCTTAAGGGGTTCAGAGATTCAGGGGTTAGAATTGCACCCATTAACCTACCTTGGAACTTTCTGTTTCAGTAGTAACCACAATAGCAGTGGTTACACCTCTGCCCCCCAAAGTCCTTTTGTTTCCCAAATCAGGGCAGAGCCTGTCACCCCTTTCCCAGATAAGGGAATTAAGACACAGGAAGGAAAGCTCTAGGCTCCAGCATGCGTGTGTCCAAGTCACGAACTTCAACCGGAGAGGGTGTTCAGTACCTAACCTGCAGGGAAGATGGGGCAGCAGAACCTAAATTCCTTGTCTTTTTTGTTTGTTTCTTGTTTTTGTTTTTCAAGACAGGGTTCTCTGTATAGCCCTGGCTGTCCATGAACTTGCTCTATAGACCAGGCTGGCCTAGAACTCACAGAGATCCGCCTGTCTGTGCCTCCCGAGTACTGGGTTTAAAGGCGTGCACCACCACCGCCCAACTTGAATTCCTTGTGTTTATGAAAGGCCTACGCTGAATCCTGAGAGAAGTCAGGTCAGACAGAATCAAGCCTGAGGAGGAAAGGGGGGTCTAAGCTGGCTCCCCGTTTCCTCACAAAGGCCTCTTTTTTCTTGAGACAGCTGTCACCATTTTCCCTGTCAAACTTGCCAGGGCTGGGATGCTGTCCTAATTTAGTGTTTCAGAAGCAACTTTGGAGGAAGAAGGGGCTTATTTTATTTATAAGCTATGGTCTATCATTGCAGGAAGCCAATGTAGAAACTCAATAAACTAGTGAGTTTGTTGTTGGTGGTGGGTTTTTTGTTTTGTTTTTTCAAAACTGGGTTTCTCTGTATTAGTCCTAGCTGTCCTGGAACTAGCTCTTGTAGACCAGGCTGGCCTCAAACTCACAGAGATCCGCCTGCCTCTGCCTCTGGAGTACTGGGATTAAAGGCGTGCGCCACCGCCCAGCTGAACCTAGTGTTTTTTTAATAATTTATTTTTATTTCCTATGCATTTATGTTTTCTCTGCATGTATATCTGGGAAAGTGTTGGGATTCCCTGAAACTGGAGTTATAGACAGTTGTGAGCTGTCATGAGTATGCTGGGGATTGAACCTGGGTCCTTTGATTTCTTTTTTTTTTTTTTTTTTTTTCGTTTTTTGAGACAGGGTTTCTCTGTAGCTTTGGAGCCTGTCCTGGAACTAGCTCTTGTAGACCAGGCTGGCCTCAAACTCACAGAGATCCTCCTGCCTCTGCCTCCGGAGTTCTGGGATTAAAGGTGTGCGCCACCACTGCCCTGCTTGAACCAGGGTCCTTTTGAAGAGCAACCAGTGCACTTAACCACTGAGTCATCTCTCCAGCCCCCAAAATGAAGTTTTAAAAAAAGTGTTTTGACAGGGTAAGCATTCAGAGAGAAGTGTTACTCTTATTAAGCATGGTGATCACGGTCATGAAGACTTGCCTGCTTTTACGGCTCCAGTCACAGATAAGGAGGCTGAAGGTGGCTTCATTCCTAATGGGAAAGCCTTCCTGGGGGACTCTGGGTGCTTTTAGAGCCTCTGGGCAGGCAGATGACCTTGATAGTGGGGACTAAGCTATCTGGCATTACCCAACTGTGACCTTGACAGGGAGCTCTCAGCCACGTGGGCTCTTAACAAGCACTCTCCTGGCACTTTACCACCTGGGTGCTGCTCTTGGATTGTCTTGAGTCAGGAAGTGAAATGCAAAACCCACCAAAGGGCTGTGTGGGAACAGCTCTGGGCTTAGCTGTACCCCTTCCCTCACTCATTTTTTTTAAAGATTTATTTATTATGTATACAGTGCAGGCCAGAAGAGAGCACCAGATATCATTACAGATGACTGTGAGCCACCATGTGGTTGCTGGAAATTGAACTCAGGACCTTTGGAAGAGCAGACAAAGCTCTTAACCACTGAGCCATCTCTCCAGCCCTTACTCAATTTTTATTGTGCTCACCTGGCTTCCCAGACTTGCAGTGGCCCCCTACTTGGGGTGGGAGTGGGGAGACAAAAGTCATAAAAGTAATGTGACATCAGATAATAAGATGTATCTTAAAGCAAAAGAGAAAAAGAAAGAGAAAAAAAAAAACCCTTGTTATGGGATAGAGGGACACCAAGAGGCCGTTGCTTCAGGGTGGTTGAGAAAGGTTTCCTGGAGGTGACATTTCTGCATAGAGAAATGAGAGAGAGAGAGAGAGAGAGAGAGAGAGAGAGAGAGAGAATCAGCCAGCTGCAAACTGTTAAGAGAACCTTCTGGAAGAGGGAACATAGTAATGGCAGTGTGTGTGAACACTCAACACACTGTGGTTCCTCTTCCTCCAACCCACAGCAACCGACTCCACCCTCAACTCTACCCAGATCCCTCTCTTTAATGTAATAGTTGAGTTGTAGCTGCTCAGCCCAGCACATCTCGGCTCTCATCTTTGCTGCCACTTGAACTACCACAAGCCAACAATTAGCTAGTATTTTCTGAATGTCTCCTGAGGGCTGGGAATTAAGGAGAGACATGGTCAGTCTCTGCCCTCACAGTGTGCCCTGCCTTCAGGTGCGAAAGTAAACAACAGGTATGCATCTAAGGAACCTGACTGGAACAAGCGGAATAAGACACACTTAGAAGACATGCTGAGAGCAGGGAGGACCTGTCAGAGGAGGTGTCCTTCGAACCCACAGCAATTGGCATGCAGAGAAAACTGCAGTACCTGGACCTCATTTTGTAAACTGTTCCTGGAACCCTATAGACAAAATTTTGGAAGAGAATGAGTGTGTTTCTTATATCAGAGTTATGCTCACCACCCCTAACCCCACCTACAACTTAGAGGCCCAGAGCCTGTCTTTACACAATACAAAATAAAAGCTGTTAATTTGTATTAATTCCACTTAGAAGGTTTGGGACTGCCTCCTAACTCAGTAGCTTTAGGCAAGTTGCTTCTCATCTGTGAATCTCGTCTGTATATGAATCTGAGTACAGTCATCCCTCAGTACTCCCAAAGGATGGGTTCCAAGACCCCCATCCTACCCCCGTTGGTAATAAAATCCATTGAGATTCAACTTCAAGATCCTTAGGGAAAATGGTACAGCATCCATATGGCATATCTACACATATCCGTTTAGTTACCCCTGGGTTACTGAGGATACAGTATCAGTGCTATGTAAAGAGCTGCTGCCTGTATTATTTAGGGAAGTGACAAGAAGTCTGTATGTGTTCAGTAGAGATACAATGTCTCTTTCTGAATGTTTCTTTTTTCTTTTGTGTCTTTTGGTTTCTCTGTTTAACAGTCCTGGATGTCCTGGAACTAGCTCTGTAGATCTCCGCAGAGATCCTCCTGCCTTTGCCTCCCCAGGGCTGGGATTAAAGGCATGCAGTCCAGCTCTTTCTGAATGTTTCTAGCAGAAGTTGCTTCTGTGGGGAGAGTATCCAAAGATACTAGGTTGACTGTAGCTATACTTTCCCTTGGTTATAATTAAGAGCATATATTTTTTAAGAATTATTTTTATGTCTGAGTGTTTATTTACCTGCATGTATATACATGCAGGACATGTGTATGTGCCTGGTGCCTAAAGTGGTCAGAAGAGGGGATTGGATTCTCTGGAACTAGAGTTACAGATGAGTGAGTCATGTGAGTGCTGGGCACAGAACTTGGGTTCTCTTCAAGAGTAGCAAGTATTTTCTTCTTTATTTTAAATTAATGTTTAGTATGTATGTGTATATGTATGTATTTGTTCGTGGGTATGTATATATGAGTGTTAGTACCTCTAGAATCCAGAAGAAGGCATTGGATCTTCAGGAGCTGGAGTTACAGGCAGTGATGTGCTGGGAACTGAACCCAGGTCCTCTATAAGAGCAGCAAGTGCTCTTAACCACTGAGCTATCTCTTCTGCCCCTGTAAAGAATCCTTAATGATGAATGACAAACACTTAAACTAGGGGCTGGTGAGATGGCTCAGCAGTTAAGAGCGCTTGTTGCTCTTATAAAAGGCCCAAGCTCAGTTCCCAGCACCCACGTGGCAGCTCACAATTGTCTCTAACTCTAATTCTAGGGCATCTGATGCCCTCTCCTAGCCTTTGTGGGCACTGCATGTACATGGTACACAGATGTACATGCAAGAAAAACATGGTATAACCCATACACACACACATACACATAAAATAAAAAATAAGTCTTAAATATAAAAAGAAAAATCATACACCGGGGTTGGAGAGATGGCTCAGCAGTTTAGAGCACTTGCTTTGTACAGGAGTCAGTTTAGGCCTTCAGTACCCACGTAATGGCTCACAGCCACCTGTAATTCCAGCTCCAGGTGATCGGTATACACCCCAGGAACACATATGATGCACACGCATATATCCGGGCAAAACATTCATATCCATTGTGATGCTCTGAATGAAAATGGCCCCCATAGCTTATGTTTAAATGCTTGGTCCCCAGTTAGTAGAACTGTTGGAAAATGACTAGGTGGTGTGGCCTTGTGGGACGGGATGTATCACTGGGGGTGGACTTTGAGGTTTCAAAAGTCCTCACCAGTCCCTGCCTGCAACTTGCAGATCAGATGTGACCTCTTAGCTATCTCTCAAGCATCACACCTGCCATATGCTTCCCACCATGATAAGGAACTAAGCCTCTGAAAGTGTAATCAAGCCCTCAATTAAATGCTTTCTTTTAAAAGTTGTCTTGGGTGCTGGTGGTGCACACCTTTAATCCCAGCACTCTGGAGGCAGAGATAGGCCCTGTGAGTTCAAGGCCAGGCTAATCTATGTAGTTAGATCCAGGACTGCCATGGCTATATAATGGGACATTGTCTCGGAAAAAAAAAAAGAAAAAGAAGCCATTGGTATTTTTAAAAGGATGGCATGGGGGTCGGGTCGCTAGCAAACAACAGACAGATCCAAGCTGTGCTCAGGGCTCTCTGTAGGACAGCTGCCAGCCTGGTGTGGCAGTTAATCACTTGAAATGTAGCTAGTGAACCACCGGACTCAATTTTTTCTTGTTAATTCGTTGACATTCAAGTAGTCAACTGGAAGGGCTGAAAGCTGGATACACAGGCCTAGAAAGACACTGGCAGACTTAGAAGACTGCATAGGGTTGTATGTGGGGAACATCCTGAGCCAGTGCCCTGATGCCCTACAAAGGGTGTCTCCTAGTTGTAGTGGGGAGAGAGGCCAAAGTCAAGCGTTCCTTCCTCCCGTGTTGAGGGGACCTGAAGGACAGCATGGGTATTTTTCCTGGCCCAGCTGTCATCATGATGGCTGGCACATACTCTGTTGACCCCATCCATTAGAGGAATAGTAGCTGGTGGCAGCCATGAGGCAGGTTTTATTTTCCATGTTCCTAATTGTATGGGCTCATATGTGCCTGAAGTATCAACAAGACTTGGAAGTTGGAGGCAGGTGATTCAGGAGTTCAGGACCAGTCTGTCTCAAAAACAACCCACATACACGTGTGCCACACACACACAAATACATGTTTTAAAAAAGTAAGGAAGGCAAGTCTGGTGGCACACGCCTTTAATCCCAGCACTTGGTAGGCAGAGGAGGGGGTAGAATCTCTGAGTTTGAGGTCAGCCAAGGCTTACATAGTGAGACTGTCTTTTAAAATAACAGAACAGAAAGGGGCTGGAGAGATGGCTTAGTGAATGAGAACACTGGCTGCTCTTCCAGAGGACCCAAGTTCTGTTCCCAGCACCCACATGACAGCTCACAGCAATCTGTAACTCCAGTTCCAGGGGATCTGATGCCCTCTCTTCTGGACTCCAATAGCACCACATGCATGGCGCATAAACATATATTCAGGCAAGACACTCATACCCATGAAATAAGTCAATTTGAAAAGTCGGGTGCTGCGGATTTAACCTGGGTCATTTCTGCAAGAAAGGTCCTCCCAGCCAGTGCTGCACCAAGCCATCTCTCCAGTCCCCAAAATAAGTTCATTTAAAAAACTTGTTTAGGTTTATGTGTATTGGTGTTGTGTACGTGTCTCTGGTGCCCCCGGACATCAGAATAAAGTGTCAGATCCCCTGAAACTGGAGTAGTGGATAGCTGTGAACCACCATGTGGGTGCTCTTCACTGCTGAGCCATCTCTCCAGCCTCAGCAAATCAATTAAGACAATAAAAAAAAGAGCAGGAATGAAAACCTAGTCACTAGGGTAAAGGTTAACTGACCTATCATGTAGAATTGCTGGGAGAGGGGAATCCATTTTCTCCAAGAGTGGCACTGGGTGTATCAACGCCTCCAGGACAGGCCTCGTGTGCAGGAGTAGTTGGATAATATATAATGGACTCCCAACGGGTTTTTGTGTGCTTTTATTTGGTTACAGTTCATTTTTGGTTTTGTTTTTAATTGTAGGGGTGTGGTTGTTTTCTTGGTTTTAGGGGTGTTGGGTTTTTGGGGTGTTGTATTGGGTTTGTGCTTGTTTTCTGAGAAAGGACTTAAAGTTATATGAATTGGAAGGGAAGATTATGATCAAAATATATTTAAAACTTGTTTTTATGAAAGACATAAAAAGCAATTCTCAAATAAAATTTTTCAAAACTGAAAAATAGAAAAATTAAAAGCTGTTGATGTTCCAGGTGGAGACTCAGGTTCCACAGGTGACTTATCTAAGTCACACAGCAAGTGAGGGACACAGCTTAAGTTTGGACTTGTATCCTACCTGCCTATGGTACCCATGACTTTAGAAGCTGTGCTTTGGTGAAGCTGACTGAGGCCATAAGACCAGGCAGGAGAGAGGGGGAACCTGTGCCATGTTACCAATGGGAGACCAGTAGTGTATATCCTGAGTGCAGGCTGGCACCGCCCAGAAATATGGGGACAGGGCTGGATGGGTGCCTCCTGGACTTTCACGTTCATGAGGAGATGGACATCACGTTTTCATAGAGGCGGTTGAGGGTCACCAGTGAGTTCTAGGTGTTCCTTCCTCACTGTGTGGGGTGATTCAAGGGGGTGTGTAATCCTCACGGGTTCCTGGACTAGGAAAAAACCCACCTTTCTGGTGAAGTGGGTGAACTCTGAATTCACAACGGAATAGTGACTGGGTTGGTGTGGCTTGCTGGGCTTGGTACCAGTATCATGACAAGCAAGGGAAGGCTGTTCTGAGGCACTCTGCTAGGAGAGCAATGGGGGTAGCATGCATGCTGTAACCACAGGGTAATCCCATGCAGACTCTCTGGAAGTTTAAAACTGTTGACAGAAGAAATTTCCTGTGGCTAGGCATGATGTATTGTCGATCCGGGTGCACCCAGGTAAAGGCAGGCAGATGGCTGTGCATTTGAGGCTAGCTTGGTCCACATAGCAAGTTCCAGGTTAGCAAGGGCTGCACAGTAAGATCCTATATATCAAGCTGGGTTGTGGTGGTGCACACCTTTAATCCCAGCACTCAAGAGGCAGAGGCAGACGGATCTCTGAGTTCGAAGCCAGCCTGGTCTACAGAGTGGAGTTCCAGGACAGCCAGGGCTGCACAGAAACCCTGTCTCAAAAACCCAAGGAAAAAAAAATATCAAAAACAAACAAAATAAATACAAATTTAAAAATTGAGTTACCTCCAATTTTTACAAAAGCAGAATGAGCCACACCTAGGCCCAGCTTCTAGGTTCTGATTGGACTGGGCCTATGGAGGGCTGTGCCTGGGACTGTCACCTGTCCCCAGATGGGCGCCAGGTGTGATGGGAGCTAACTGCCCCATGAGATGTGGTAATAGATGTGTCTATTCCTACCTTATTAGCATTTGCAAGAATGGGCAGGAGGAATCCAGGCAGCTGCCCCAGAACCAAGGAGGCTAGAGCCAGCACATGCTTCTGGGCCTGGGAGACATCTGAATGGCAAAGACCCCAGATCTGAGTCTCAGGCTGAAAGGCGGGGGAGTACACCCACCCTTGGCAGAATGCTACAGTTTACAGTTCTCTATTATCACTCCAGCTGAGCACATGGCTTTGATGGCATAGAATCTAGTCCCTCTCTCCCTGTCCTGTACATTTTATAAATGAGGAAACTAGGCCCTGCGCTCATCCCCTCATCAAAGCCCAGGGATTTGTGTCTCTGATGCCCCTCTGGTTTCAGGGCAGGAAGACTATGATCGGCTGCGGCCTCTGTCCTACCAGAACACACACCTCGTTCTCATCTGCTATGATGTTATGAACCCCACCAGCTATGACAATGTCCTCATCAAGGTAAAGCCCTGCCTGCCACTGAGAGTAGGGGCAGCTCTGGGGCGGCCTCTGCCCTGACACCCTGCTTTCTACCTCCTCAGTGGTTTCCTGAAGTAACACATTTCTGCCGAGGGATCCCCATGGTTCTCATTGGCTGCAAGACAGACCTGAGGAAGGACAAGGAGCAGCTGCGGAAGCTCCGGGCAGCCCAGCTGGAGCCCATCACCTACACACAGGTGGGCCAGGGTCCCAGCTACCACTCAGGTCCTCGATCCCTCAACAACCATAGCCAGAAACCACCTAGGCCTTGGTCTTCTCAACTGGAGAGCCTTAGCAGGCTTTTGGGGAGCAGGAGCAAACAAAGGTCTAAGAGCCATCCAAAGTAATAATAATAGTAGTAGTAGCAGCAGCAGCAGTAGCAGCAATAATAATATGGCCCACACCTTTGATCCTAGCACTCGGGAGGCAGAGGCAGGCAGATCTGAGCTTTTGAGGCCAGCTCAGTCTATGGGCTACACAGAGAAACCCTGTCTCGAAAAAACAAAAAAAAACCTAACAGGCTAGGGCTGGGTGGTGGTGGCGCACGCCTTTAATTCCAGCACTCGGGAGGCAGAGGCAGATGGATCTCTGTGAGTTCGAGGCCTACATAGCAAGTTCTAGGTCAGCCAGAGCTACATAGCGAGACCCCGTCTCGAATAAATAGAAAGGAATAGGCACTAATAATAGTCAAACCAAGGTTTTTATTATGTCACTTAACCAGCAAACTCAGTTGTTGAGCTTGGGACAGGAGCCTGAGATGTAATTAGTTCTCAGAATTCAGAATCCAGTTCACCTCTGCTGAAAGCTTGGGAGAGGACGGTGGAGGCCAGCAAGGGCTTTCTTCCATCCTGTCATGCAAACACCAAACTGGCCAGCACTCAGACTTTGGTAACCAAGGTCAGTTCTCCAACTCTGGAGAACCTCCAAAGCTAGCCCAAACTCCTAAGACTCTGAGGGGGTGTCAGGAGGCATCAGGCCCTCTTATAATTAATACTGCCTCCTCCCAACCCCCCCACCCCCCAGGGCATGAGTGCCTGCGAACAGATGCGAGCTGCGCTCTACCTGGAATGTTCCGCCAAGTTTCGGGAGAATGTGGAAGATGTCTTCAGGGAAGCTGCCAAGGTGGCCCTCAGTGCCCTGAAGAAAGCACAAAGGCAGAAAAAGCGCAGAATCTGCCTGCTGCTGTGACCTTGGGGCACAAAGCCCTGAGCAGAGCTGTCCTGGTTAGGAACACAGGCCTCGGCTCCTACTGGGATTTTATCCCATCAGAGCAATGTCGTGCCTGGCATCTGGGGCTAGACTCTTGGAACATTCTGGAACTGTCCCCTTTGGGTTCATGCTATGGTTCGATGGTGACTGAAGATGCCAGACCCACCAGTGTCCCTCTCCCCTGGGGCTGACACTTGTTCCCAGGCCGCACGAGGGCCCTCGTAACAGCTCTTCTTGCCCCAGCCATGCGTGTTTCCCTTTCCAAACCCAGTTCATGCTTGAAACTCAGAAAGGCATGGAGAGTGTGGGCAAGTGTGGATATGCACTGCTGTTCACAAGTGTCCCAAGGCCATCGTTCCTGTCACTGTCTCCCTGAGCTCCTGAGATAGTTCGGCTACATCCTCCAGCCTCTTCCTCCTTCCCGTCAGGAAATGAGGGCCACAGCCTATCAAGAAAACACAGGCATCACGCCGGACATGGGCCGGCACCAGCTGTTCCTGCTGTACCACACTGAAGACTTTTGTCTTAGCCTGAGACACATGTTCAGGGGGAGAAGAAACAATCTCTTAAAAGCTCAAAATATACTCAGGCCAGCCAGGCCTCCCATCTCAACCCTGCCCCAGATTTCACCTCCAAACCCCCAACTGACTTCCACTGCGGACTCCTGATAGACAGTACCCATGCCCCATCAGGGGCCTCAGGCAAATGGACTCTCTCCCTAGACCACTCCCATCGGTAAACGGCCAGGACTGGGTCATTTAAGTAGTCAAGCTCACCATCCCACCCTACTCAGTATCTGCTTCTACCAGGATGCGGGCCTCCTTCCAGACCTGACCTGCAGACCTCCAATGTCCGGAAGGTCTAGAGTCTGCATTTCAGAACTTTTCAAGCCAAGTTTCCCAGGTGGTTTTAGTGCCCCCAAGAGGAAGTCAGCATCTCCCAAGAACAAACCATGACCTAGGCTGGCTCATCTATCCTAGTACCTCTTGACTCAGCCCCCAAAGTCAGGTTGCCAAGGAAAGGGACTTCTGGCCCCCTTCCCCGCAAGTGCCCCAAGGCCCTGCTGTCCCCTGCAGAGCTAACCAAGGACCTCTTGGTTTCTCAGAATCCAAGGCCTTGTAGATAAATTATGATGTAGGGCAGAGGTCAACAAACCACAGCCTGTGGGCCACACGTGGCCACTGCCTGTTTTATAAATAAAGTTTTATTGAACTGCCAGCTGTGCAATGGCAGGTTACCACAGGTCCGGCCCACAAAGCCTGAACTACTCCTAGTCTGGCTTTAATGGGAAAAGTCTGCTGATTCCTAACCTGGGGCAATCCAGGTGATCCAAGGACAGGAGACCAAGGACAGAAGTAGGGCAAGGATGAAGGGGGGGGCGGGTTGTGGCAAACAGGAGCCGGTGCCTGATCTTGCCCCTTAGGAACGTTGCCAGGTCTTTCCATTTTTGTAAGGTAAACAGAAATCTGGATTCTTATGTGGGGGAGGCAAGATCTCATTTTTATCACATAACTAAAGAAATTTAAACTCCTGTGACGATCAAATGAAGCATGTCTGAGGACATCAGCTGTGGAGTCGGATCTGAGCGGGCAGCTGAGGTCCATGGGTTGGAAGGGACAGAACATTCAAGTGAACCTGTTTGTACCTCCACCCTTGCTGCTGCCTGGATCTCACAGGGTGTTGCACAGGCCTTCCCACACATACAAGATTCTCAGAGATTGAGAGAGGCAGGGAATGAATGAATGATCTCCAAATGGCTTAAGTTCTAGTCACACTGGGTCTAGGTCCCATGTCAAGGACGCAAAGCAAGTCTGGGAAGGAAGGCTGAAGGGCGGCAGTGAGAACCCAAGAGTCCACTGGAACGCAAACAACGCAGAAGCATGGCGCCCTCTGGTGGAGACCATCCTTAAAACCCTGCCACCTCAGGCTCCAAGGGGAAGAGATCTCTAGATCCTGAGTAGGCTGTGCCCCTTTCTCCCAGTGGCCAGCAGGCAGGTGGTTCAGGAAACACAAAGCAAGAGGCAAGACAGTCAGGTTCTCTGAGAACTTAAATACTCCCTCACCACAGAGGGGGAGAGCTTACAACAGAGGTGGTGGCCCAGGGGAGGGGGTGGCCCAGAGAAGGGCGCTCCACAGGTGCTGAAGGTATTCCACCCAGTGCCTGGGACACAGTAAATAGCAGGTCAGCTAAAGCCAACCCCAGTGAGGCACATCTAAACCCCAGTGAGGGGTTCAAATGACAGGAGTAGGAAGAGAGGGGTTCCCTGAGGCTTTCTGCCCCTCCCTGGAAGACAGACGCAGATATGGCCACTGCCATCACCCAGAGCTGTAGAGAAGGTCTCAGATTCCAGGGATGCAGGGAAGACCCAGCATTAAATACATTATAAATAGGGAGCCAGGGCAAGTTAATACTGTGTGCAAAGGTGTCCTTCACATTCCTCATGTCTGGCCAGGGACCAGGGCTTTGGCCCTGCTCCCAGTGATGCTGCTGGCCCCTGAGATGCTGCTGCCCTTGGCTACCAGTGACCGGCAGCCAGGGTGCTGACTGGAATCCCCAGCAGTCTTAAGTCCCAAGACTCCCAGGCACAAGGGTCCAGAGGTTCATGGCTGCTTTGTCTTGTTCCTGTTCTTCTGGAGTTTGGCGTGCACGACTTTGAGTGTGGTCAGGAAATTGCCAAGGAAGAGGATGAGGAAGGTGAGTGCCAGCACAAATACCTGGTCGATCCAGACGTGCAGCACCCAGTAATACCCGGGGCAGGGGAGGAAGGAGAAGCTTGAGTCAATTCCCCTGCAGAAGAACCTGCCTCTAACCTCAGCCCCCAACCCTTAGCAAAGCCATAGGAGCCACCAGCAAAGCGTGGAAGTAGGTAAATAAGTTCAGGTGGGGTTCTGGAAGAGTGGGGTAACCCTCCTTCATTCAACAACACTCAGGGGCCCACTTCTCGAATTCCTTCCTACTATTTCCTCTCATGCCCCAGCAGCAGAAAACCCTGGGCAGCATGAACCAAGAAACAAGGGATCAAAAGAGTCCTCCTCAAGGCAGCCCAGCCCTCTTCAAGCTCCGAACTCCCTACCGACAGAGAGACAGACAGACACATGTAGGCATGGTACCTGCCATTCTTTGCATTCCTCGTGGCTGGAGAGTTCAAACAGCGTGACGGCATTGTAGAGCTGCCAGAACTGGAGACAGGAAGACAGGCAGCACTCACCTGTCAGCTTCCCTGCAGACCCATGTGGAAAGCCAGGGAGATGGACCACGCCCCCAGCATCCAAGACCAACTACCCGATACACTGACACCCCCATTCTATGGAATCACAAGTGTCTCAGACACAGCAAGTCTGAAGGGCCAGCTCTTTCTATCTTTAGTGTCCCTAGATTCTGTGGAAATAGGGACGGGCGTGGGGACTACCTGAGATTTTCCACTTTTCCTTCAGAGAGACTGGCCCTATCCTGCACTATGGCCCCGGGAAGCTTTGAGGCTCAAGCATTAAAAATATCACAACAGGGAGCTAGGTGGGGGTGATATTTGTATGGGTGGGTATCTCCTCCCAGATACCCGGGGACAGATACCTTGTGAGGGAGGGGAGCCCCAAGGATCTTCTGTTCCCAGGGGTCATCCCTGACAGGGGTACCCACATGTAGAGGGACTCACATGGCCACAGAAAAGGAAAGGCAGAAGGAAGGTGAGTCCCCGCCACATCCAAGACTGGAACCCTTCTGTAGGGGAGAGTTAAGAGGTTTAGTATGTATGACTACTTAAAAAACAGCATGGTCTCTTTGTTGCCCAGGCTGACCTCAAACCCGTGGGCTCAAGTGGTCCTCCCATGTCAGCCTCCCAAGTAGCTGGGACTTGCACATATGTCCCACCACACCTGGCCTAACATTGTGTATATTATAAAGTTCAGACAAAAATATAGGCATTTCCATGGAGAGGCCTAGCACTCTGTTGCTACACATTTGGTGGCTGAAACAGAGGTCCCCAATGAATCATGAACAACGAGTAGGGTAAAGAAAGAACGGCGGCCCAGTGTTGAGGATGCTGTGCCTCTATTGCAGGGAGGTGGACCAGTCTTCCCAGCTCTACCTGTTGCCCAGTTACTCACCCACTGTGAGGTCCAGGTGGTTCCTCTCCCCCAGGGCTCGCAGTCTGTAGAGACAGCCTCTCTGGTAATAGTACTGTAGGAACTGAACACAGCCTGTAGGGGGAGCACAATGCCCAGGCTCAAGGAGAATACACCCAAGGCCTCTCCCCCAAATCCAATGTCCTCAACAAATGCAAACTAGTGGGTGGGCTGAGTGGAAGGGCAGAAAGAGCTCCCTGGTGACCTGCTTTTTTATTTTAATAAGGCACCGCAGGTATACTTCTATGTCTCTACACATTTTAGCAGTGTGTTTCCCTCAGCGTGGAGCCACCTCCTCTGCATCTTAATTCCCAGCATAATCTCGCATTGCTTGCATTCCAAAAAGCATTTACTGAGGGCCTACTGCTAGCCTAGGAAAATTCCAGAGGTCCTTAATCTGGTTGGTGCTTTGAAGGGTCATTACATGTCTGAGCTGTCCGTACTATAAGTGATATAACATGTTCAGATAAGTATGAAAGACTGTGTTGGGGCAGGAGATAGATGATCTAGATTTCTGGCCAGAACCCTCTCCGCCCCTCCACACAGGTGAGGATGGATATCTTCCTCATCAGTAAAATCCCTTGGGAGACCAGGTCCCTCCTCCTCAACTGGGCTTGAGTACTCACTCTGAAAAATGGAGAATGCTAAAAACTGATTTCGAAACTTCTGATAAATGAGTCCATTAGGCCTTGAAAAAAACACAAAGGTGGGACACACTGTGAAACCAGACATTCTCTTAGACCCCTTTTTTTCATTCCAACAGAAAGGGAAGAAAACTTTTCAAAGGGAACAAAACTCCCAGATTCCTGTCCTTTGTCCTTGGGCTGATCAGGTCACACCCATCACCCTTTCCAGAATTAAGGGACATCATAGTCACTCTGATTCCTCGTGCTGCTCTGTCACCTCTGCCACAGCCAACAGAAACTGTGAAATAGTCCCTGGCAGCAGGGCCTCTAACCTAGTTTTCAGTTCATACTTGCTTTCTACCCGACCCGCAAGTCAATTTTGAGAACCCTTCCCTGTGTACCAGCCGCAGTTCTGGCTCCGTGGGAAGGGAGGTCAAAGGGCCCAGTGAGGGATGACTCACCAAGTCAGCATCACTCCAGACAGGAACGTGGAGACATAATGGTGAGACACCCACCAGCCTTTGATTCTTGGTGAGAACAAGAGAAAGAAAGGGGTTCAGATGGGGAGAGAAATGCAGACACCTGCTTCCTAGCCTCTGAGCCTGCAGCTGGAATAAGAAATGGGCCCAAACCACACCTTATCTCTTCCTGCAAAGGTATGGGCCCAAACTACTTGCAGATTAGCTCAGGGACCTGTTCTGTGACCCACAGAACACATCCAGTTCCCCAGCATGGAGATACTCCAAGCCTAATGCCACCCAGGGTCCATGATGGGCTGAACTATGTGCTCAGGTTCCTATGCTGGAGCTTAATCCCCTTGTGCCTTCCAGCAAGACTGCATCTGGAGAGGTAACTGAGGTTAAGAGAACACGGGGAAAGCCTTCATCGACTATCTTTGACCTAATGTCTCTGTAAGAGAAGGATCAGGAAGACCAGAGCACAGAGGAAAGGCCATACAGAACACAAGATGGGAAGGTAGCCATCCGCAAGCCAGGAGAGGCCCGAAACCCACACTGATGACACCTGGATCACAGACCTGCAGTGCCCAAAGTCACAGAAAAGCAATGTCTGCTGGTTAAGATGCCCAGTGCGTAGTATCTCGTGGGAGCCCCGTAAACAGACACAAGTCCTTCACTTCCACTCAAAGGCCTAAAACAGTTCCACAACCCCCACTACTGACAGGATTCTGGTTTTCATTTTCTTCGGAGGCAGAGGCAGGCAGATCACCTGAGAGTTCAAGGCCAGCCTGGTCTATATAATAAGACCCTGTCTCAAAAAAAAAAAAAGAGTAGAGGGACCATAAGGGTCTGCCGTTGGGAAAGGGGATACTAAGGCTTTCTTTGCAGTAGTAAAGTCCATTGAGTGTAGCTGACATGGCTCTATGCTGTCACCTTGACCGAAAGCAGGTAACAACATGAATGAAATGATGTTCCAGGAGCTGTGGCTATTGAGAGAAGTAGCCTGAAGCCAGGCCTGGTGACACAAGCCTGTAAGCCCAACCCACAGAAGGTTGCAACAGAAGGATCTTGAGTACAAGGCCAGCCTAGGCCACATACTGAAACCTTGTCTCACATATAAAGAAAGAGGAGCTGGAGATATGGCTCAGCGGTTAAGAAGAACTTAACCGCTGCTCTTCTAAAGGACCTGAGTTCTGTTCCCAGTACCCACGCCAGGTGTCTCACAGCCATCTACAACTCAAACTCCAAGGGATCCGACAGCTTTAGCCTCTCTCTTAGTTAAGGTTTCTGTTTGTTGCAACAAAACATCATGACCATACACTTCAACATTGCTGTTTATGACTGAAGGAAGCCAGGACAGGAACTCAAGCAGAGCAGGAGCCTGGAGGCAGGAGTTGATGCAGAGGCCATGGAGGGGTGCTGCTTACTGGCTTGCTCCCCATGGCTTGCTCAGCCTGATTTGTTATAGAACCACGGACCACCAGCCCAGGGGTAGCACCACCCACAATGGGCTGGGCCCTCCCCCACTGATCACTAATTGAGAAAACGCCTTACAACTGGAGACATGGAGACATCTCCTCAACTGAGGCTCCTTCCTCTCTGATGGCTCTAGCTTGGGTCAAGCTGACACACAAAACCAGCCAATCCAGCCTCCACAGACAGCTGCACTCATGTGCTCATATTGACATGCACATACATACTCCTACACATGATTTAAAATTACAAAAGAAAGAATGGGAAAAAGAAGCAGTGAGTCAAAATGCCATCCACACAGATGTGACAGAGGGGATCAGGACATGATAGCTAGTTACTCTTTGTCCCCAGCACCAATTCAGCCCTAACATAACCCTTTGGCCATTCAGCATCTAAAAGACTCTGGCTTCAATTTCCTAACAGTAAAGGCAGCTAGCCAGGTCCTCAACAAGCAACCAAGAGGTCTGGTTGCACCCTCCCCAGAGCTCTGCAAGGCCATGCACAGCCCTCAGAGCTTGGCCACCCCCAGGCTCCTTTGTCCTACTCTGCACAAAGCTCCCCTGAGAAACGCCCTCTCCTGGTGTGGGAGCAGTTCGGGCTTGATAGAGACCCTGGGCAACAACCCTGACTGAGCAGCAGCTTTTAATTTCACAGCTCGCTGTGCCCAGAGCCCAGCTCTGACAGATGCCACCAATAAACACAGCTCGGTGACACTAGAAACTAGAAATCCACTTTCTTCCCCAGCTCCGTGCTCATGAGCAACCACTGCCGTCATCTGCATTCCCTAAGGCTCTGGGCCGGTTCTGTGTGCATGTGTTTATGTAACAGTTTTCATGGTAATAGAATTCACATACTAAACAATTCAGTGGATTTGAGTCTTTTCAGAGCTGTGCCACCATCACTACGATCCAACCTTAGACCTTTCTTTCACCCTTATTAGACCTGGCCCTGTTTGCTATAGATATGCAGCTTGCAGGGAGCTTGTAGGCTCCAGGAGGAGCAGGTGCACTTGCATCTAGAATGTGGAGACAGAATGTACTAGTCTCTGGGCACTGTGTGGGAGAGAGCTCACTGCTTCTCCCTGCAGGGCACATTAGCCTGCACATATGCAGAGCAGAGGTGCACCAGGCACTCACTGTTCAGCACCAAGTAGCTTCTGGTTTATGCTTTGGATTTTCAGAATAGCTGGAGGCTGCACTGAAGACGCACTCTCTGCCCGTTGCCTTCTGGATACATTTGTTCTAAGTATAGCCCCTAAAAAAGCCAGCAGGAGCCAGGGACCACGGCTGGATACATTTGTTCTAAGTGCAACCCCTAAAAAAGCCAGCGGGGGCTGGGGACCACAGCTGGCTCCTTGGAATAAGTCAACATGATTGCGGATTCTTCAGTCATTCTGGCCCAAAATAAAAGGCCCTTTTGCCATCTGCCAATCATCAGTCGTTCTGGTTCCCAGGCCTCTGCTTCCTTAAGGGGCAGCACCTCACCCAGGCAGGGATTTGAATGGAGATGTCTGGGCACACCGAGGGGAGCCAGCCTTCTGGGTTCTACAGCCCTTCAAGCCATAGTGATTGGCTCAGAAGTCAGCAAGTGACTCAAGCCTCGCCAATCAGAAGTCTGTCTCAAGACTCCCACTGGCTCTGTGGGAATGACAGGAAGGCTTCTTCCTACTCAGAGATTGATGATGAGATAGGGAGCCAGCCTGGGCTGTGGGGAGTGAAGCAGGGGGGAAAGGTAGCCAGTGGGGCTATTAACCTTGCTATTAATCCTTCATGCCTCCTTAAACTTCCCAGGTAAAGAACAGTCAGTGCCCTTCAGATTTGGTTCATTAGGTGGGTTTCTAACACTTGCAAAATGCAAGGCAAAGCTGACTATTATAGAGCTAAGGAGTGATGTCCATGGTGGAGGTGTCAGACCATCTCAAAGTAAGACAGTCCCACCCTACTGCCCCAGGCCCACTCTCCTTGACTTCCTTCTGTTTCAAATCTGCTGTTTCTACAAAACAGGGTTGAGGGGAATGTGCTTCAAGGAGCCTATCCTGGGCAGCAGAGGTCTGCTGTCCCAGGACACCTAGGTATCCCCAAAGATCTCTCCTCACTGAAGAGCTCAGACTTCATCTCAGCCAAACTTATGGGTGTTTACCGGACCAGCACTGCACAGGTCCTGGGACAGTTAAGAGGTAAGAGAGGGTCTGGCATGGGATCACTCAGTGGAAGGACACTTGCTGCCAAGTCAGACAACCTGAATTCAATCCCCAGAACCTTCATGGCAGAGGAGATAAGGGACTTCCATGGGCTGTGCTCAACTTTCTTTATGCACACGGTGGTGTGTGCATGCCCACACACTCACAGACAAGAAAATAAATGTAAAAAAAATCAAGGCACACACAATTGCGTATGCACACCCACATACACAGAGACAATAAACAACTGTAAAAACTTAAGACATACATAGCTGCAGATGCATGCCCACATAGACACATAATAACAAAATAAATAAATGCAAAAAATTTAAGACAGGCCAGGTGGTGGTGGCACTTGCCTTTAATCCCAGCACTTGGGAGGCAGAGGAAGGTGGATCTCTGTGAGTTCGAGGCCAGCACTGATCTACAGAGTGAGTTCCAGGACAGCCAAGGTTACAGAGAAACCGTCTTGAAAAACAACAAACAAACAAAAACAAAAAAATTAAGACGCACACAATTGCAGATGCATACCCACATACACACAAACAATACACAGACATTAAATGAGCATTTAAAACAATAAGATGCACAGAGTTGCCCACCTGCCTTGCCCTATCGCCCCACAGACTGGCCACAGCTCCTGTGGTTATTCTAGAAGCTAGGGTCCACTGGATCTATCCCAGGCTCCCCTCCCCAAGGCCTGGAGAAACAGTTTGACCACGGCATTGTATGGGAAAGCCTCTTTTAAAACATTCATGGGTGATTCCCTAGAGGAAAAGACTGAGTTACCTCAAAATGCCTAACCCAGTGTCACTGCTCGGGATCAAAGTCAATGTGTGAGGAATGGTACATGGGACGAGGACACAGCAGACCTGCACGCAAAGCGTGGAGTTACAAATGCAGATGATCACCCTGCGCCAAGCATCCCAGAAAAGTTCCTGCTAAACTAAGGCACATAAGGCATGGCTCTGAACTCCACACCCCTGACACCTTTAGCATCCCTGAGAGACCTCGTCCTTCCAGAGGACCCTCTTGTAATCTGCCCTTCTCTCTCTGGTATGATCCTTCCATGGCTAACCATACTAAAGCAAACACAGAGGCAGAGTAACTACTCCAACATGAAAACTGCTAGCAAACACCGCCCACGCTCTCAATAGTCCTTTATGAAGTGTCTGACCGTCCATCCGTCCGTCCATCCATGTATATATGTGTGCATGTGTGTAACTGTATGTGCATTTGCCCAAGTATTGAGCCCCCTAGAGCTGGAGTTATAGGCGGTTGTGAGCTGATGGGTATGGGTGCTGAGAATTGAACTCAGTCCTCTGTGAGGATAATACAAGCTCTTAACCACTGAGCCACCTCTCTCCAGCCCCCATATTCTTAATGTGTACCACAGAAACAATGGGACTGACAGCAAGTTCACGGGGACAGGGAGGCAGCAGAAACCAGAAAAACGGGGGAGGTGTGAATGCAGTGTGGTGGCACATGCATTTAATCCCAGCACCTGGCCCAGGAGGAGAGCTCTGCGAGTCCAAGGCCAACCCGTCTACACAGGGAGGTCCAAGCCAGCCAGGGCTATATAATGAGACTTTGTTTCAACAATAACCACCAGAAAAAGTAGGAGAACTGTTGCCGGACATGGTGGTAAACGCCTGTAATCCCAGCAAATAAGGGGCTAAAGCAGGAGCCCAGGCTGGGCTACTACTGAAGACTCTGTCTCAAAAGACAAAAAGAAAAATAACAAATAAAATGGGGAGTGGGTTGATTTACAATGTGAGGAACTCACGGCCCAGGTGGTGTACAGATGTGACAATGATGGCACAGACAGGACAAGAATGAGGGACACTGACCTCGTCTGCATGCTACAGGTTATGTCCCTAAGCATTGCTGTGCCCCCTGGCCGCATGCTGGCAGGAAATTCCTTACCTCTTAGCTCAGTGTTCCGGGAGAGAACATGCAGGGGAAGAACCTGCTGCAAGAAAGCACCAGGCAGAAAAGTGGAACGGTGTCACGTGACTGGGGGTTGATCGAAGACCCAGTTTTTGGGGGGAGAGGAGAGGCTCTCTTTGTATAGTCCTGGCTGTCCTGGAACTCATTTTGTAGACCAGGCTCAAACCCACAGAGATCCTCCTGCCTCTGCCTCCCAAGTGCTGGGAGTAAAAGTATCCTAGAATATTTCAAATCTTTTTAAAAAATATTTTAATTACACTTATTTATTTATTATGGGTGGGATAATGTGTGGAGGTCAGAAAATGACTTTATAGCTGGTTTTATCCTTCCATTATGTGGGTCTCAGCAAGTGAAGTCCAGTTGTGGCTTTGTGGCAAGAGCCTTTACCCACTGAGTAATCTTGCTAGCCCCAAGATTTTTTTAAAAATCATGATCTTTTAAAAATACTTTTTTAAATTTATTATTTTATGTGTACGGATGTTTTGTCTATATGTATGTATTGCTCCACATGTGTGCCCAGCATCCTCAGAGGCCAGAAGAGGGTGTTGAGTCTCGTAGGACTAGAGTTATAGATGGTTGAGAGTCATTATGTGGGTGCTAGGAACCAAGCATGGGTCCTCTGCAAGGATACCAAGTACTCTTAACTGCTGGGCCATTTTCCCAGTCCCCCAAATCTTGGATCTTAACTGGGATCCAAGACTCTGCTCAGAGTCAGGAAGAGCAAACAGAAGATAAAGAAATAACAGTGGCTCTTCCTGAATGCAGAACCACTGGGAACCTCCTTCTGCCTAGATTCATACACTGACATTGAGACATGGTGACTCTCCCAAGGGACACCGAAGCAATCGAAAGAGAGGCCCTGGCCTGCCCAGTGCTCCAGAGCTGTTCAGAGACACCGTGAAAACCCTTATCACTGGTCCACTCTCCTCCTTACTTCTCTTGTGGAAGACATTCTACTCCTTTCTGCAAAACCCATTCATCCTCCCAGCAACAATGTTCCTCCGGGACCCACCCCCACTCCTGACACCTCCTTCTTTCTACTGATGGACCTAGGGGAAGGTGATACTCAAATGTGGGGAGCAGAGGAAGCCCTGAGTGACTCTGTGCTATTATCATGACCACAGCCATGTCAAAGACCTCCAAGCCTCAGACCCACGAGAAAATGGCAAAGCCTTCTCTCCTGGTCCAAGTACAAATACCAACAGTCACGTGCAGAAAATATCCACTGAGGTTCTTCCCCCAGGTATTTTCGGACTGAACACCACTCCCCTACAGAGACTGCTCCTACTGAGATCAGCTAAACCTGTCTCCTTGGACCAGCTGTACACCATAACCCTGCCTTTCTTTATCTGTATGTAGTAGTCCCACTCCTTGTTCAGCTGTATGCAATAATCACAGCTCCGTTCAACTCTGTATTATAAACACACTGAGCTTATGATTCTGCTGTTCACCTGAGAGTCCATCAGAGGTCCCAGTCCATCTGAGCCCACTCATTTCTATGTGTCCATGTGTCTTTGTGTGTTTGCCTTTTCTTCATTCCCTCAGTGTCCCAGTCAGCTCTGTCCCTGGAGCTGTGATGGACGCAGCATCTACGCCTGGCCAATCGCAGCCTTGCATTCTCTGGTGACAATGACTGGTTCAGAGACAGGCATGGAGTCCAGACAGTGCCTGCACACAGCCAATGGGACAAGGCTGGGGAGACTCTCAGAAGAAAGGAAACGTGACCCGTTTGCTAGGAGTGACGGTGTAAGCCCAGGGTTGTTGCAGCACCCTATACAGAGCCCAAGACCCGAGAGCACAGAATGGGGTGGGGGTGAGAGATGGCGAGACACACTCACAGTGTCTGAGCCCCAAATGAAGCCTTACCTGGAGTCAGTCCCGGAAACCTGTTTTTATGAGAGATGACAGATTTCTAATGACATGAAGTCAGACGGACTTAGGGTTTCTGTCACTTGTCAGCAAGAGGCTGACTGTGAAGTAGGTGACATTACACCAACAGCATCAGGCATGGCCTCCCCGACCTGGGGTTGACATTTCCCTTTGGCTCCCTGTTCCCCCAATTAACCATCCCCATGAGCTGGGCTTCTAGGTACCTGGAGCCGTTGCTGATGAGAACGCTCTCCCGAATGGTCAGAGTGCAGTAATACCACACGAGCAGGAAGTTGAAGATTTCATCTGTCACCCTGGTTGGAAGAAACAGCCCCCAGGGAAGTGAACTCGCCCCTCGCCCTGACAAGACAGCCAGGACCAGAACTGCCAAGAGTTCGCACCAGTTTTTGGGTGTCTCCTCTTGCCTACACCCAGACCCTGTGCCATCTCTACCTGGCCCCACCTACATCCGAAGAAAGTCTAGCAGAGACTCCCTCCCTAGCTGTCCAGCTCACACGGCAACTGGACTGTAACAGGTTTAAGCTGGAAAATGTCAGTGACTGATGATGACCACGTGACAGAGAGTAGAGGAGCTTGCTAGGAATTCAGAACCGGCAAGGTCCTGTGACATCCTGACCTCTCACCTCCAGCCTCCAGAATGGTGATAGAAATGTGTTTTTGTTGTTCTCCAGTTGGTGAAATTTTGAGAGATAAATTAGCGATGTGTGTATAAGAGGAGGGGAGAAATGGGTATGTCCAGATTCCAGGTGAGGTTTAGACAATGACTCCTGGGAAGAACCCAGTGGCCCCAGCTAAGGGCCTGTGACTGCACACCAAGAACTCCTCTCTCTTCCAAAGGGGCAGATGAGCAGGCATTACTTGTGTGCGTAGCCTTTGCCCTCGGGGGCACGAGTCAGGCACTGGCAGCAGGCAGGCATGAACTAAGAGCCTGCAAGGGCCTTTGTTGAGAAATTCAAGTAGCCAGGCCAGCAGCTGGACTCTCACCAAAGTGGGTGCAGAAAGCAAACCTGGACACTTAGGCCAATGCATGAGTCACACTTGCCTACCTCCCCCTTTATGGCAGAAAACCCAGGCAGAGAGGAGTGGACCAGACCCTTTTGGCAGGAGGGCTCCATTCTCAGCTCAGCTCTGCCTGCCCTCCCTCTCTTTCCAGTCAGTGATGGGCAGACACTGAGTATTAGCACACATAGTGTGAGCTAGCTGAATGGCTACCCTATGAGGTATGGCCTGCTGCCACTGTCTAACAAACGGAGGAATGAGGACTCCACAGGGAATCTGCCCATAGACATAGCCATTCAGTCTCAAAGCCAGGATTGGAATCCAGGTAGCCTGGAATAGCTTTTTTTGTTCTTGCATGCATCAATCTTTTCTTTTTCTGTTTTCAGACAGGATGTTCTGCATGCATCCTACTCTGACCTCCAACTCTCCTGTAGCCAAGTGATAACCTTGAACTTCTGATCCTCCTGCCTCCACTCTCTGAGAGCTGGAATCACAGAGTGAACCACCAAACCTGGCTTATTCAATGCTGGAGACCGAACCAAGGTCTCCTTGCATACCAAGCAAGCACTCTCACAACTGAGTTACATCTTCAGCCCTATTGATTCATTTATTATGTAACTGAGATGTAATTCACATACTGTAAAATTTTCCCTTTTAAGGTATGTAATCTGAAGGCTGGGGAGTGAATGCCTTTAATCCCAGTACTCGGGAGGCAGAAGCAGTGGATCTCTGTAAGTTCTAGGCCAGCCTGGTCTACAGAGTGAGGTCCAGGCCAACCAGAGCTACAAAGAGACCCTGTATCAAAAAAAAATAAATAAAAATTTTTTTTAAAGAATATGTAATTTGGCATCTTTTGTTCATTTTCTTACACTACTGACTAATCCCGGAGCATTCCATCATTCTCTAATGGAAATGATGGTACCCAGGAATTGTCATTCCCCACTCCTGTTTCCCCTGTCAAGTTCTGCCCCCCATTATGTGTCTCTGAACCTGCCCCACTGGACATTTCATATCAATGGACATACATAATATGTGGCCTTTTGTACCTGGCATCTTTCACTTAGCATGATGTTGTCAAAGCTCACCCATGCTGCAGCATGTCAGCGTTGTACTCCATGTTAAGGCTGTCACATTCCAGCGTAGATATAAACCACACTGGACTCTGTCAGTAACTACATCATGAGGCCATGAAGCTCACTATATGGATATGGGATGGACGGGAATGCCACTTCCTGCCAGTCAGAACTGGTCCTTACCAACCCTATACTAGCCACAGAAAGACTGTCTCCTCGAGGACTTCCTCCACATACATGCGGGTACTCCGCCACACTCCGCCACGCCTCATTACCTGTAGTGAAGGACAAAGCGGCATGCCACAGCACCCAGAAGCAGGATTATGGTCAGGTAGAGCTTGAACTTCTCATACTCGTCCTTGTATGCAAACCTGCCACGACAGACATCCCAGGAAGTCTCATATTGCTACCTCCCGCTGACTCACCAACCACCAGCCCTGCTCCATTGCCATAGCCTGCCCATCAACCTTCAACTAGTGATGTCTAGTGAAGGAGAGAGGACCAGCTACAAAAGGGCCCTGTCCCTAGGACCACTGTCATGGGAATTGGGGGGGGGGTCCTAGCAAACCAACATACTGACTCTTGGAAAGGAAGGAGAGGGTTCCCCAAGTGGTCCCCCTTGTTGAGGAATATTATTTTCAGGTGTGTGACTTTTGTTTATGCTGCATTTGTTTAACTCTGCCAAGCTGTGTTACTGTGCCTGTCTAAAATGCCTGATGGTCCTAATAAAGAGATGAACGGCCAATAGTGAGGCAGGAGCAAGGATAGACGAGGCTGGCAGGCAGAGAGGACAGGAGGAGAAATCTGAGAGAAGGAGCAAAAGAACAAGGAGAGGAGGACGTCAGGGGTCAGTCACCCGGCCAGCCATGGAGAAAGAAGTAACAAAGGTATACAGAAATAGAGAAAGATAAAAGCCCAGAGGCAAAAGGTAGTTGGGTTAAATTAAGAAAAGTTGGCAAGAAACAAGCCAAACTAGGGCCTGGCTTGTAAGAATAAGCCTCTGTGTGTGATTTATTTGGGAGCTGGGTAGCAGGTCCCTCAAAAAGACAAAAGAATAAAACATCATACACCACTAAGGTGGGCAGGGTCAGAAAGCCAGATGGTCAGAGCCTCAACTGCTTACGAGTTTGATCCATGCAAAGACCCCTAGCTTCAATCCACTGTCCCTGAGTAAAAGGAAGAAGAGGTGGCTTCCTTGGCGTCAGTTGGGATCCGGGCATACTCACTTGGCCTGGTTGCTGAGGAGAGTCACGTTGACATTGCCAAGGACCAGATTCAAGTAGAGCCTGGAAGGAAAGACCTGTGAGGGTGCAACCAGTCCTTTTCAAGCTTGGTGAATGCACAGAGTGTCTCACCTTAGAAAACAGGGTGCTAAGCTAACAGTCCAGTGAGCCCCACCATGGCTGGGAACAATGGTTAACAAGAGAGCATGGCAGCTGCATACAGGACAGTGTGACCATCTGTTTCCCCACTGAAGCTAACTTATAGCCCTTATCTTCCATCCTCCTTTTGCAGCCAGATAAGAGCAGATGATTAACTTACAAAGAGTCAAAGACATTTATCCAACATCTAGGTCAATTTAAAAAAGATTCTAGGCCAGCTGGGAGGTGGTGGTGTATGCCTTTAATTCCAGCACTTGGGCAGCAGAGACAGGCGGTTCTCTGAGTTTGATTTGAAGCCAGCCTCGTCTACAGAGCTAGTTCCAGGACAGCTAGGGCTGCAAAGGGAAACCTTGTCTTGGAAAAAAGGAAAAAAAAAAAAAGGTACATGCTGCTAAGCCTGAGTTCAATCCCTGGGACCCACATACTAGAAGGAGGGAACAGACCCCTGCAAGGTGTCCTCTGATCTCCATATACATGCCAAGGACACGTGTGTGCCCACAAACATGCACACACACAAATAAACGTAGGAACAGAAGCATTCATTTTCCACTGGGTATACACGCTAGAAGGGTGTGTTGGGGCCACAGTGTGTGCTATTTGTTTAACTGTTAGAAGACATGGCAGCAGTTCTTTGTAAAAAGGGATCGTTTACTTCCTTTCCTCTCTTTTCCCTTCCTGAGGCTGCGATGGTGGGAACTGCCTTTGTCCTCATGGAAGAAGACAGCTACTGAGGGGTAGACAAGTATCAGCCAGAGAACTACAGGCCCCTTGATGGTCTCGTGAGCCCATGGCTCTTGGCCTCTTACCTCTGATTCTTCATGACAGAGAAGTAAACTCACATGCTCTTTCTCTGTGTATGGGTGTTTTGCTCCTGTGTATATCTGTACACATGTGTGTAGTACCTTCAGAGCTGATAAGAGGACATCAGGTCCCCTGAAACTATAGTTATAGAGAGTTGCCAACCACCACATGAGTGCTGGGAATTGAACCCAGGTCCTCTGCAAGAGCAACAGGTGTTCCTAACCACCTGAGGCATCGCTCCAACCCCAGGAGAAGCTCTCTTTTGTGAACCAAGCATGGCTAGGCCTCTCTCTGTGCAGCAGCCTGTGCTCTAACACACTGACAAACGTGCAAACAGAGGATCCTCGAGACCCTGAAGGAAGAGATGGGGCTTTGGAAAGTCTCCACTGAGGAGATGGCATGTGAATGGAGCTTTGAAGAACGAGTAGAGGTTGGAGAGGAGAAATGAGAGCAGGGGGCCCTTCTTTCCAGCTAGGCATGGCTTTGTGGAGCACTGCTAGTCTGTAGAAGATATCAGGTATTAAGAGGACACCTGTATTTCTTACCTAGCACTCAGTCCCTACATCCTGCAAAGGCAATGCAATTTCTTCAGAGAACAGGTCCTCCCCCACACCCCCAAAGGCATATGAACATAGCTTTACCAAAGCAGGACATCCTCCTGATTGGGTTAAGATTGGTCACGTGGTGGGGGGGGCTGGAGAGATAGTCCAGCAGTTAAGAGCACTGACTGCTCTTCCAGAGGTCCTGTGTTCAATTCCCAGCAACCATATGGTGACTTACAAACATCTATAATGAGGTATGCAGGCAGAATACTTAAAAAATACTTAAAAAAAAAAAAAGATTGGTCATGGGACACAATCTAACCAATGAAAACCCATCCTAGGATTTTAAACCCCTGAGACCACTGGGGAACCAGGAAAGGCTAGGCACGTAGGAGCAAGCCTAGCATAGCCGGGGAGTATTACAGAGAAAGACTGCCCATGAATAGATAAATATACACACTGGAAAAGACAGTTTAAAGAAGTTAAATGAGAAGCGGGTTCTAACAGCACCTGAATGGCAGGATTCATCCAGACCTGATCTATATTTGTACTATATCTGAGCTATAAACCCCTCATTTCTTCTGAAGCAACTTTGAGCTGTCTAGCCTGGATGAAAAAGACTCCCAACTGATGCAAAACGCCCAACTGCCAGGGAAGTGAGTTTGAGCAACACAGTCCTAGAGGCCATGAATGATGGAGGGGGGTGTGCTGTTGATAGGATTGCCAACTAACTTGGGGAGATTTTAATCCAAACACAGCAAAAAAGGAAAAACGAGGGGTGGGTTACAATGTCCCAGGGCCACCATATTAATACCCATCTGGCTAAGGCTCAACAGGAATCTTCCCCAGGAAAGATCTGACTCCATGCAAGGCTAAACCCTGCTTCAAAACCAGAAAGTAAATAAGGGCAGAGTGTGGCACACACCTGTAATTACAGCACTTAGGAGGTGGAAACAGGAGGATCACCCCCAGGTTGAGGGTAGCTTGGTCTACAGAGAGTTCCAGGTCAACCAGAGCAATATAGTAAGGCCCTTCTTAAAAGATTTAAAGAAAAAAAATGGCTAGGGATGTAGCTGAGTCTAGAACATTGCCTAGCATATAAGGATGCCATGGTTTCGATCCCAGAAGGAAACAAAAGTGGGGAGCACTTCGATCTACGAGAGCAGGTTGCTAGGGATAAAATAACTGCTGCCAGGGCATGATCAGTACAATGCTGGGCATGCAAAACTCAATACACGCCAGTTCTCATGAGAGAGAACGCTTTCCTTCTAGCCCAGGTGGCACACATAGAAATCAGGTGCCAGCTCCCAAGAGTCACGTTGGGAACATCACTGCCTGCCACAGGGGAAGGATTGCAGCTCCTCCTTCTTGTCCTCATTCCCCCCTTTTCCTCTGAATCTCATGCCCTAGCGGGGGGTGGGGGATCCGCAACAGGAATCAAAAGGTTCCTGCTCCTACCCATTCTTCTTCGGTAGGTAGGCCTCCATGTCGAAGAAGACAGTCTGTCGCTCCTTAATGCTGGCGCCTAGTTGCTGAATGAGCTCTGCCTCCTCTTGACTGGGATGGCGCTTGCACCTGCAATGGGAGTGATGCTGAGCTCCTCTAGCCTTGAGACATTGGCAATGCCACGTCCCATACCTGACAAATAAGGGTCATTCACAAACAATAGCCACGTAATGATGTGAGCAGGTGCAGTGAGGCATCGGGAAAGATGCTCAGCATCAGTAGCTGGCGGACTTGGGTGGGTGGCTAAGCTGTTTTCTCCTATTAGAACAGATCTTAAAGATTCCTAAGTGGACTGACTGAGAGGCATGAGGAAGTATTGGCAGTCAACCAATCAAGGTCTTCCTGCTGCTCTGTGGAGAGATGCCATTAACTAGAAAACCAGCCAGGCGGTGGTGGCACACACCTTTAATCCCAGCACTCGGAGGCAGAGGCAGGTGGATCTCGGAATTCAGGTCCAGTATCGTTTACAAAGCAAGTCCCAGGATAGTCAGGGGTATATAAAGCAATCCTGTTTTGAAAAACCAAACCTCCAACCCCAAAACCCATAAAAGGGAAGAATCAGAGGCACTTGGGAGAGAGAAGCAGAAGGATTGAGATTTCGGGTCATCCTTGGATATAGCCAGTTTGAGGTCAGCTTGGGCTACAAGTGACCCTGTCTTTAAACGAAGAAAAACAGAACCATACTGACACCACATCCTAGAATGGAAGGGTTCCTCAGTCTAGGACCCTAGCTCACGGGTCAACCTTCCTCAGACGGTGCTTCTCTTGTGGTGATGCTGAGTCTGTCACAGCTGGGCTGGGTGGCTCAGCTGTATTTCCTGGGGTTCTGGTGAGCAGCCACAGTGTCCAAACAGTCTGAGCAGCAGTCATTAAAAAGACAAAGGCTGAAAGGCCCAGTCTCCCTCAGTCAGGAAGGGCCAGAGGATCTAAGCTCAGCATGCAGGTGGCTACCTCAGTGACCATGACAGCAAAGCCAATCTAGAGAAAAGCGGAATTCAGAGGAAAAAAACAGAGTCCTAGAAACACTCTGACCCCTGCATCCAGGGATGCCTGAAGCTATCCTTGGTTTTTTCCACTGAAATTTCCAGTTTTTTCTTAAGCCAGTTTTGAGTTGGGTTTCTGTCCTTTAGGACTAAGAGAGGACTAGGGTGGACTGCTCGCCTCACGTGTGGAAAGCCCCAGGTTCCATCCCAATGAACCCAGCACTGTATAAACCCGTGGTGGCTGACTCCTGTGGTCCCAACTCAGGGAGGAAGGTGGGCCAGAAATTCAAGGTCATCCTCAGCCACCCAGAGGGAGACCAGTGGGGGTGGGAGGAGTAGGAGGCCCTGGGGTAGCTTTCAAGCCACGCCCTCTCACCTCTGGAGTGTGTGCTTCAGGTCCCTGAGGTGCCGCTTCTGCTTGTTGATGGAAGTGCTGCACAGAGTCTGTAGCGCTGTCAGCTCCTCCAGCTTCTGCCTGTAGATCCTGTGCGTCTCCTGAAGGGCAGAGCAGCGTGACGGGAGGGTGGGACACACACACATCATTCTCACAGGTCTGAGACCCAACTGGAGAGATCTTGGTGACAGCTATAATGGCACAAACTATCAAGGATGTAGCTTTGACCAAGGAAGGCGGCATCGCACAGCAGCTGTGGAATAAGTGCCAGCTTTGCCCAGGAGTCATTCCTGACTTTTTTAAAGACAGTGTCTCTCTGTGTAGCCCTGGAAGTCAATGTGTAGACCAGGCTGGCCTTGAATAGAGATTCCCTATCGCTGCTAAATGCTATTAAAGGAGGTGTGCCTATTTCATTCTATCAGACATAAACAACCAAACATGATGTACAAAGTTTACCTTGCGTTTCGTTTTTTTGTTTGTTTTTGTTTTTTTTTTTTTTTTTTGGTGTGTGTGTATGCAGGGGTCGAGGCTAGTAACCTGTGCATTCCAGGCAGAATTTCTATCACTGGAGTACATCCTCAGTCTCCCTGCCACATGTTTCTTTTTGATTTTGTGAGACCAGGTTTCGTGTATCCCAGGATGGTGCTGAACTCGCTATGTAGCTGAGGATGAACTTAAACGTCTGATTCTTCCAATCCTAGCTCCTGAGTACGAGGATGATACCCATACGCCAACACTCCCAGGTCTTTATGCACGCCAGGCATGCACTCTGCCAAGTTAACTACATCCCCAACCAAGCCCTTGTCAACTCTTCATCTACATGGTTCAGCAGAGCAGAACACGGCCAGCACGGTTGGTCACATATCCAGTCCCAGCCCATCATTATCCTCTACTCGGATTGGTTCAGAGGTAAACACATGGTACCTACTGACCCAATGAGAGCCAGTCCTAGGACTTTGGATGGAAGGATTAGACAAGAGATGTCTTTTCCCCTGGGCATGCCCACTCCAGCCTGCGTAGGCCAAGTTTTCCTAAGAATGAAGTCAGACATGGAAAGAGAATCCAGAGATGATAAGATGGAATCCTGACAGCATCTGCTGTGACTTGGGTTTGTGACAAAGGTGCACTTGGGTCCTCAACATCATGAAACTGAGATGTACTGGGATCTTTAGGAGCTGTTAAAGGACTGAGCTGCAGGAGTCAGTTAAGTCTCATGGGACTAGATGTGGACTCACAGGAGCAGACGGGGGGGGGGTGCTTCCCCCTCAATCTCCCAGCACATGCTCTTCCATATACTATCCACCCCACGATGCACATCATGACCCTGCCCAGATGTGGCTCTCAAGCTTGGATTCAGCCTCTCAAACTATGAGCCAAAGCAGACCTCTTCTCCTTATACAGTATCCAGTCACAAGTTTTTTTGTTTGTTTTTTAGTTTTTCAAAACAGAGGTACTCTGTGTCACCCTGGCTGTCCTTGAACTAGCTCTGTAGACCAGGCTGGCCTTGAACTCACAGAGATCCACCTGCCTCTGCTTCAAGTGCTGGGATTAAAGGCATGTGCATCCACCGCCCAGCCAGTCTCAAGTATTTTATTTTTGGTTGTGAGCCTAGCCTTTTAACAGCTGAGCCAGCCCTTCAACCTGTAAGTATTTTATAGTAACAACACAACGCAGATTTCAGCTCTTGGGTTTGAGTCGTAAGTGGTACGGACCCATAAGCTCCTTTCTACTTCCTGTGTACTTTGAGTTTCTGATCCTCAGTGTGAAGAGAACTCTTGCTAAGTCAACTAAGAAAAGCTCCCATTCCCTCCCTTAAAGCCATCTTCCCTGCTCCAAACATTATCACTCAATACACTTTATATTCCTTCTTGGAAATAACCCTTCTGAGCCATAACAAGAGACTTATCCCAATGTTGGGAGAAGGCAACAAAGTTCTCAAATTACCACCTCACTCGACTCTCAGTAAGTAACTCTGGGGAGGTGATGGGAGCGAGCAGGGGGGTGCAGAACATGAAGCCAAAAATCAATGAGCAGTAGACATAATTCAAAGAGCCATGTTCATTTCTTTCTTCCCTCCCCTTCCTTCCTTTCCTCCTTTCTGGTTGGCCTGCAATTCTATGCAGATAGGAATGGCCTTAAACTCAGAGATCTGAATGCTTCTTCAGCCCAAGTGTTAAGAACAAAGGCAGGTGCCACCATGCCTGACTTAAACAGCCATGCTCTTAGCTGCCACAGAAGCATGTTTAGCAGAGGGGAGAAGGAGGAGAAGCAAGGTAGAGTCTAAACTAGCATGTCTGCCAATAAAACAGTAAGTTAAAGCAGAAAATTAGGAAGCAAGAAAAACATCAAACAGACCATGAACAGGTAGCAAACGCCTTTAATCCCAGCACTTGGGAGGCAAAGGCAGGCAGGTCATTGCTAGTCAAGCCCAGCTATACACCAAATTCAAATCCAGCCAGAGCTGCGTAGTGAGACTATGTCTCAAAAAGGAAAAAAGGAGAACAGTAAGCAATGACATCCAAGAATACGTGAACCAGTCACCCTGGACCACCCATTTGCAAGAGGGGCAAAACCAGGAGCCTCCTCTCTTCCCTGGGCCTCCCAGGGAGGAAAATCGTGTTTTCCTAATATGCTTATTTATCCTAAGATGATTTCAAGTTTGCAGACTTCCAAGAGCCAGATGAAGAATGTCCCTCCCTAGCCCCTCCCCCAGTCACAGGGACTCTCAGGATGTGTGTCTCCTGTGTGTGCACACCTCTTTCTCTATCAGGTATCAGTAAGCACCAGGCAACCCTGCCATCTAATTCTCTGGAGGCTATAAGACAGAAGTAGGTTTTGAAGGATTGAAAATAATAAAAACGTTAAAATACCCCACACCCTGTGAACATTGCAGGCCACTGGGATTGTGGAAGCCACACATGCAGCCCCACACCCTGTGAACATTGCAGGCCACTGGGATTGTGGAAGCCACACATGCAGCCCCACACCCTGTGAACATTGCAGGCCACTGGGATTGGGGAAGCCACACATGCAGCTTTACTGTGCTTTGTCATCACACATGACCTGTGGCTGCTCTGTAACAGCTGAATGAGTGGCAGTGGCAGAGACCATATGGCTTCCAAAGCTTAAAAAAATAAAAAAGAGGGCTGGAGAGATGGCTCAGTGGTTAAGAGCACTGCCTGCTCTTCTAAAGGTCCTGAGTTCAATTCCCAGCAACCACATGGTGGCTCATAACCATCTGTAATGGGATCTGGTGCTCTCTTCTGGTGTACAGGCATACATTTTGACAGAATACTGAGAATACTGTATACATAATAAATAAATAAATAAAATATTCTTTTAAAAAAAGAATGTGCTTTATAAAAGAAAAAAGAGGGCTGTAGAGATGCTCAGCTGTCAAGAGCACTGGCTGCTCTTCCAGAGGTCCCACACGACAGCTCACAACTGCTGTAACTCCAGTTCCAGGGATCCGACATCCTCACACAGATATGCATGCAGGCCAAATGCCGATGCTCATAAAATAAAAATAAATTAAAAAAAAGAAAACCTCAGCCGGGCGGTGGTGGCGCACACCTTTAATCCCAGCACTCAGGAGGAAGAGGCAGGCAGATCTCTGTGTGCTAGCCTGGTCTAGAAGAGCTAGTTCCAGGACAGGCTCCAAAGCTACAGAGAAACCCAGTCTTGAAAAACCAAAAACACAAAACAAAACAAAAAAAACACATATACTTCTCTATTGGACCCTTTGCCAAGGAAGCTTGCACCACGCTACACACCACCCACCACCCCGTCCTGACCCATTAGGGAGTTAGCTGTAATCAGTTGAGCATCAATGTGCATCAGCTGTGATCAATGATATCCGATCTATTCAGATGTAGTTACTAAACCTTGAGATACATACATACATACATACATACATACATCTTTGAGGCTTTCATCTCAGACACCACAAATAGACATCACAGTTTGCCAACTGTCCTTTTAAAATGTTTTAAATTTCATTTGTTTACGTATTCTGTGTGTGGTTATTTGCTGTCTCCCACGGTGTATATGCTGGCTGATTCTGTGTCAACTTGCCACAAGCTAGAGTCATCAGAGAGGAAGGAGCCTCGGTTGAGATGTCTCCATGAGATCCAGCTGTATGGCATTTTCTCAATTAGTGACCAATGGGGTCAGGGAAGTCCATTGTGGGCAGTGCCACCCCTGGGCTGGTATCCTGAGGTCTATAAGAAAACAGGCTAAACCAGGCAATGGTGGTGCAAGCCTTTAGCCCAGGTAGTTCAAGGCCAGCCTGGCCTACAGAGAGAGTTCCAGGACAATTAGGGCTGTTACACAGAAAAACCTTGTCTCAATAAACCGAAAAGAAAAGAGGGAGGGGAAGGAAGGGGAGGGGAGGAAGGAAGGGGAGAGAGCGAGAAAGAGAAAGGCTGAGCAAGTCATGGGGAGAAGCCAGTAAGCAGCTCCCCTCCATGGCCTCTCCATCAGTTCCTGCCTCCAGGTTCCTGTCCTGTGTGAGTTCCTGTCCTGACTTCCTTCAGTGATGAACAATGATGTGGAAGTGTAAGCAAAATAAACCCTTTCCACCCAACTTGCTTTCTGGTCATGATGTTCTGTTGCGGCCGTGGAAACCCTAACTGAGACAGTACCCATGAGGAGATCAGAGGACAGTCTGCAGGAGTGGTTCTCCCCATCCACCATTTGGGTCCCGGTAGTAAAACTCAGGTCACTGGGCTCGGTTGGCAGGCAAGCACCTTTACCTGCTGAGCCATCTTGCAGCCCAAACTGTCTCTTTCATGGCATCTGTCCTTCAGATCTTGGGTCCCATCCAATTTTACACTGAGTATTCTTGCAGGTATTTTTGTCTCTTTAACCTAGAACAGAACTTCAACCTCCATCTCTCATGAACTGACACCTGCAGGTCCAGTTCATCATTTAGAGAACGTCTCTCGACCTGTGTTCACTCTGATGTTCCCTTAATATTCGCTTCTGTTTTTGTAGTTGGCCTTCATGTGATGACCTGTGCTCTGAGCTTCCCTGTCAGGAGGAACATTGTGTCCGTGACATCAGTTTAGAGTGCTTGGTAACGATGTTCCTCTGAGTCTCTACCCATAGAGTAATCAACTTTTGCTGTTTGTAACTAACTATTAAGTTACCTCAGGGTCAGGCATGTAGCACAGCTAAGTGCTTGCCTTGCACACATGAGGCCCCAGCAACAGAAATGAATAACAAACCAATGAAGAAGAGAGACCGTGTGTAAAGGAGTTTTGATGTTTCAGTGCAACACACATCTGTTACAACAAAGGAAGCCTCCAAGACATGGCAGGGAAGGCAGGGCCCAGACAGCCAACTAGAAGGTGGGGCCCCGGCATGAGGGGCTCCAGATAAAGGCTACCCAGCCTCCTGGCACTCGTTAGCGTTAGGTTCTACCTTCGAGAGATAAGACAAAGGCTGTGGAATCAGCAGCCAGATGCTGACCAGGCCCTCTTCAGAGTGAATTAATATTTAATTTCACAAGTCAAACATGAAGACATTATCCTTGTTAAAAATTAAAACGCCAGCCACAGCTTAATCCAGTGGTTCTCAACCTTTGGGTCCCGACTCTTTTGGGGAGTCACATAGCAGACATCCTGCATGTCAGATATTTACATTATGATTCATAATAGGAGCAAAGTTACAGTTATGAGGTAGCAACAAAAATAATTTTAAGGTTGGATCACCACAACACGAAAAACATGTTAAAGGATCACCAATTTTTTTATGTTTTTGAGGCAGGGTCATGCTATGTAGTCCTGACTGACTTTATCTTCACTATGTAGCCCAAGCTGGCCTTGAACTCAAGCTGGGCTTCTCCATAGTCTCCCAAGTACTGGAATTACAGGGTGCACTACAGCTCCATGGGGCAGATTGTCTAGTATTCCTTTCTTTAAAAATACATTGTGTGGTGCCTTGCATTCAGTGCCCAGTACCAAAATAAAAACCAAAACAAAATACTTTATTGTATGATTGGCATACAATTTAACGTCTAGGAAGCGGAGTGGAGATGAGTGCCCAGCCGCGAGACTGCCACAGCAGACCACACTGTGGGCCCACCCTTCACCTCCAAAGGTCTCCTCTCACCCCCTTATCTACATCAAGGCAGGTGTGGTGACACACCTGTGTGACCCTGGCACTTAGAAGGCAGGGCCAGAGGATTACTGCAAATTTGGGGTCCCGCCTGTTCTATTCAGCGAGTTCCAGGCCAGCCAGAGCTACAGAGAGAGACGAGTAGGTAGGGAAAGAAAACAAAAAAGATACCCTCTTGGTAATTTTATTTATTTATTTATTTTAGAGAGGGTCTCACTGTACAGACCTAACTGACCTGGAACTCCCTATGGCTTTCAACTCCCAGAGATCCTCCTTCCTCTTATTTTCTGAGGGTTGGGATTAAAGGCGTGCACCACCACATCTGGCCTGGTGTTCTGCAGCAGGCCTCTAGGACTTACCTATCTGGTTCTTTCTGCCCTTCCCCACCTACTTATTTGTTTGTTTGTTTTTGAGTGCTGTTTATGCTAGGTAAGTAAGCCTCTATCAGGCTCCACCCACCATCTCCCTGCTCCTCCTTCCCTGCATCTGCCTCTTCTGATGTTTAAGATAGAGCCATTTCCAAACATATACAGAAAAATATATACTGTTGCAAAAAGTAATTGTCCCTAATAGTTCCGAGTGTTTTGTCTTGAGAAAATGTCTCGTTGTGAAGATCAGGCTGGCCTAGAATTCACAGGGATTTGCTTGCCTCTGCCTCGTAAGTGCTGGGATCAAAGACACACACCATCATACTTGGCTAAAATCAACTATTTTAAAAGAAAAGAGAGAAGTGGGGACTTGATTCCCCACTCCCCTCCTCCATCTGAGTAGCGCTGCAATAATGGTCCAGCAAATGTGGCACGGGTGATGCCATACAGTTTCTGAGAAAAGGCCACCGAGGCCTATGCCGCTTCTACCTCATTCACTGGACAATTTGCTACTGGAACAGAGTCCCACTACCCCAATGCCCTAATTACACAGAGAATCCAAAAGTCAGAATGTACACTGACATAAAAACAAGTTACTCCAGCCAGACACCTGCAAAAAAGAAAACTCTGTATAGTTCTGTTCCCGGCCACATTAAAGACTGCCATCTGTGACCTTCGACACAGCACAGCCAGTACGCACAGCTCTAAATTCCCATCCCACCTCCGAGTTCATGAGCTTGAGGCAGCTGCTATTATTCTATTCAGCGACACATAATTAAAAGTCAAGGAATAACAGCGTTTGCAAAATGGAGTCTGAAAGACCAGGGTTCAAGGCCAAGACAGGATAGGTACAAAAGATCCTGTCTTTAAAAAAAAAGTAACTGGGTGGAGGGGTGCACGCCTTTAATCCCAGCTCTAGAAGGCAAAGGCAGGTAGGTGGCTCTCCATAAGTTTGAGGCCAGCCTTGTCTACAGAGAGTTCTTGGTTAGCTGGGGATACACACACAGTAAGAGCCTGCCTCAAAATACATATGAACCCTCATTCACACCCCACCTAGAACCTACCTCAGTCACGTGGGTAAGGAAGGGAGGAAGGAGCCTCCTTGGATCTTGTTTCACTTAAAGAACCTTTTTCAGAAAAGCACAGCCTTCATTCAAGGGACTCCCCTGCCACAGACTGCCTAATCAGGGGCTCCCTGAAACCACAGAGAGAATCCACACCCCCTCCACTCCTGCATCCTCCAGGCCTCTAAAGCCAACACCATGTGGGTAACACTGCCAACTACCACTGTCAGCTTGGGATGCGTCCTGATCCCCCGGAACCACATCCGCAGCTTTTATTTAGCTGCTTTCTAGGAGCAGAAATTCTTCAGGCTCTTTCACAGGCAGAAAGCTGGGGGGGGGGTCTTGCCCTAGGGCCCTCCCTTTTCCTCCAGTGCTGGGCGGGAGGCGTCTCCTCAATGACACTAACCTCATCTCTTTCAACACAAGCCTTGGCTGCAACACTGAGGTGCCTGCGCTCTTTATTTTCCACTGCAAATTGTACATTTTGTATTCCTTTCTGCCTCACTGCTCTTTTTCATTGTAGACCTGCATATGAGTTAGTTGTTAATAATAACCACGCCACAGAGTCAATATTATGCTGCCCTGAAATTGCCTCAGCCAAAGAAATCACTATTGCTTTTGGACTTAGCCTCAGGCAAGTTCTTAGGACACAGGCAAAAGGCAGCTAGACTGTTGGCTAAAATATCCCATGAATGGTCTCTAGCCCAGTTGCTAATATTGTTCCCCCCTGAATCCTCTTGAGCTGGATCTCCACAGTCCCCAACTGAGCCAAATCCTCAGGCCCACAGCTCTCAGTCAACACGCTGTTCGTGGTATTTCCAGCAGGAGGCAAAGGTACTTACTGTTCCTGTCTTCCTTCTGCACACAGAGACTGTCTCTAGCACACCCAGTGCTACTATGCTGTGAGCTGCTTCTTCCAGGAGGCAAAACAAACCAAAGATGCTGAAAAGTTTTTATGTCCCAATAAACCTCTCCTACGCAATAATCCAAATCAGACCAAATCAAATCAAATTAGAAAAAGTCCAGGTTTAATGGATGCCAGCACTCCCGGATGGCCTTCCAGGCACTCAGAGAGGAGATGAAGATGGAAGACTGGAAAACCATGTGTTTGGTCTTGGGGGAGGGGGGAGTTTAAATAGCCTGTGGGAGTAGTCTTGAGCCTCTCTGGGGAGGTCACCGTTTGGCGGGCTTTCTCGGGGGGTGAAGTCTGGACTGAGGCAACTCCCAGAAGAGGAGACTTGGAAAGAAACTTTTCCACCGGAACATTCTAGACTCTTTGGATATATGGACGCCAGGGGCTGAGGTGACACTTCCAACCGAAGATCCCAGACTCGTTGGCTAGGGGCAGAACCTCTGGCTCCTCCCTTTGTTAAGCTCAGAGAAAATGGCAGCAGCCATGGTTGTCCATGTGGTATGACTATTTAAATTTAGCCATTCGCTGGTAAAAGTTAGAAATGTGGTTGGTCTTCCATAGCTGAAAATGTGAGAACGTCAAAAACGACGCAAACCCCAGGGCAACTAGCCTGCTGTCTCCAGGCTAGCACGGGGGCCGATAATAAAGTCAAGCCGATTCCAGGCCTGTCAGCTCAGGAACAAGGGCGAGGACTGCTCTAAGCAATCCTACAGCCATGAGAACCTCTTATGAGAGGTCTGAAAAGAACATATACACACAATCATAACAGCCCGAGGACCACTCCAATTGGTCCGCTCACATTTTTAGCTATAGGAAGCAATAAAGGAGAAAAATACCCAAGGGGCCCCTGGGCCCCAAAAACAAATGCACCACTCAGTGAGCGCAGTGCTAGGGGAGAACTCGAGAAAGGGTAGTTGTTCAAAAGGCACTAGGCCCAAAAGGGAGCAGTATCCAAGGGGCCCCCGAAAACGAATGCACCGCTCAATGAGTACAGTGCTAAGGGAGATCCAGAGTAAGGGCAATCACACCAGAGGCTCTAGGCCACAGTCTTACCAATTGTCCCAGCGGATTGATGGAAAGTTGGAAAGTGGGTTGGTAGAAGGTCCAGGTTTAGGATTTTTGCCTGCAGTGCAGCAGTGGCAGAAACAGGGCTCAGTGAATGGAAGAGAGGCAGGTTCCGGTGGGAGGCAGCACGGGGGGGGGGGGTAGGGGAGAGGGGGTGCCAACTGGACAGAATGCCTGTTAAGCCACCAAGCTGGGAACCAGAGTTGAGCCCACAAGACAAAGCAGGGTCTTTGGGTATAGGGGTGCCAGGTGTTATGATCTGCTGGCCTGGTCTGTCACCTGGGTACCCTGTCCCTTTAAGAGGCAAGCCTCACCTTCTCTCAACCCCTCCCCTTCTGCCAAGGGAAGCAGACATCCCGCCTCCTCCAGACTGTGCTCTCTTTCCATCTCTCTCCCCTTCTGTTCTCTCTCTCTCCACCATCTCTCTATATCCCCCTTCTTCCCTCTTCCCTTTTCCCTCCATAACCCAGTAAATAAGCTCTATACCCAAACTCTCTCCTCGCATGGTGTATCTGTTTCTCTTTCACCCACCGCGGTCTCCCACCTGCCAAGGTGACCCACCAAAGCCTTGGGGACCCACCATGGCCCCAAGTAGCTCACCCCTCATGGGACCAGCCTTTCCTCCGCCTTATACCTTTAAAAAGAATAACATTGTTTTCGTGACTCAGCCAGGCTCTCTCCACTTCCCTCCTGCCTGTGGACAGGCCAGCTGAGGACACATGGGAACCCTGGACTAGGAGCACTTTCCAACGCTGCAAATGGGAAGGTTCCCTATCAGCTCCTTTCTAATTTCTACCAGCAAACAGGACTGCCAGGGTCCCAGCAGCTGGCATCTCCTGCATGTCTGCTTTTCCTCTCCCAACCCCTCCCCTTCCACCAAGGGAAGCGGATATCCCATCTCCTCCAGTCTGTGCTCTTTTTTCTGTCTCTCTCCCAAAGAGGTAACTTCTGTTCTCTCTCTCCCTCTCCCCTTCCCTTCATAACCCACTGAATAAACTCTATGCTCAAACTCTCTGCATGATGTATCTGTCTGTCTCTTACCCACCACGGTCTCCCACCCGCCAAGACCTTGAGGACCCACTGAGGCCCCAGGTGGCCCACTGCTACCCCTAGTGGGAGCAGCCTACCCCCCTTATATCTTTAAAAAGAATAGCACAGGGGCTGGGGTGACGCTGCCAACCAAACAGATACCACCTGTTCTTCCGTGTCGTTAACCAAATCGCAGACAGAAATGACGTAGGAGGAAGAGTTTTCGACTCACGGTTTCAGAGGATCCCACTTGTCATGGCAGAGAAGGCATGGTGGAGTTCATGATAGCGGGAATGTAAGGCAGAGACCTCTGTCACTGAGGTTCAGGAGGCAGAGGGGGCTTGACAGGAAGCAGGGGCAGGTATGAACTTGAAAGTCCCACCTCTACTAACCCAGTTTCTACCAATCAGGCCCCAGCTCCTAAAGGCTCTGCCACCTTCAAAATAGCATGGAAAGTCCAGTTCAAGTGTTCAGAACATGAACCTGTGGGGGACACTTTGGATTCAAATGACAACATTGTCCCTAACTTCCTTTCCTCCAAGTAACCTTGGCCTCCTCCCGTGGAGCCAGCTGGCCAGACAGAGACCTTCTGTTGTTTTTCTCTTAACCAGTAAGGCAGCTTCTACGCCTGTAGATTTCTCTGGAGACCAATCTCTTCTCCACATTCCATCTGTGACATCCAGCCAGGAGTAAGATTGGCCCTGTCTAAACAGCAGGGCATATGGCCTGGGCCTGCTCCACTAGAATTTCAACACCCCCCACCGCCAACCCAGCTGGCTGATACAAGGATTCAGAACTAAGGACAGTTAATGTGGGGCTCAGAAGGGACTGTCAGAACAGGGTGGCCTCGTTCCCATATTAAGGTCCAGAGCTATCAGGGTTGTCCTACCCATGTCTGCATAGCCGGGAATGAACCCAACTGAGGAGAGGGAAATGAAGGCTGGGCCCTCTTCTGCATCTATTTGCTCCCCTCTGAAATCATCCCTTGGATTTCCAACAGCCTAAGAAGCAAACACACTCCACTGCCTGCCATACCAGGTCTTACTATCTTCACCACACAGGCAGGTGCCAGAATCTACACTAAAGAGTCAAGGACCAGAACATCCTTCCTGGGCACATTAGGTGAGAGAAACACAAATAAGGACTTTGAAAGCTGGCTGAGCGGACCCCTCATCAGGCCAGCAGCTAAGGAGGCAGCCAAGCATGAAGATCCCTGGTGGGGTAGTTTTTCCACCAACCCCAGAAACCAAAGAATCCTTTTTGTTTTTAAACAACTCTGCTAATGTGAAGTTATGTGTTGACAAACATGCATACACCATAGACCCCACACACATATACAAGCTCACAAAAATGGGTACATGGACAGTTCAGTGACATGTTAACTATTAGCATCTGTGTGTGCACGAGAGAGATGGTGATGGGACACATGACACTGGCGTGCACACGGAGGTCAAAGGACAGCTTTACGGAGTCAGTTCTCTCCTTCCACCTCTATGTGGATTCAGAAGATCAAACTCAAGTTGTTAGGCTTGCCTGGCAAGCACTGTACCTGCCGAGACATCTCACTGGCCCAGTTCAGTGACTTTTAGGCATTTACCAAGGTGTACCATCACCATCACCACATCTCGTTTCAGAAATCACATCACCCACTGAGATCCCTACGTTCTCTTAGCAGTCACTGTCCACTTCTTTTTCTCTCCAGTCCCTGGCTGCCACTCTCTTTAGTCCCTATTGAACGTATCTTTTTGTGGGGATAGAGCTTAGTGGGTATAGTGCTTGTCCAGAGTGCAAGAGGCCTTGGATTTATTAAAACAATGTGGCGGCTGAGAAAAATGAGGATATAACTGCTCCGATGTATGGTTGAGAAGCTATGAGGGAGAGTACAGTCAGAGGCCTCTGGAGGTGTCCGGAACGAGGACTGAACATGGCTAGCAGACAGAATGGGCTATGACAGGAAAGAAAGGGGGGCAGTGAGGGAGAGAGTGCGGGATGGGGGGGTATGTGCAAAGAGGAGAGCAGGCCATGAGAGAGGGGGCTGAAGAACCAAGAGAGAGCCAAGAAAACATGGCAGAAATGGTAGGTGGGCAGCAGGGTGAGAAGAGCTGAGAGCCGGGAGGCCAGCACCTGCTTTGGTATGCTAATAGGCACCACAGTTAGTCATTGTCTCCAGTTTCCTTTGGACCTGACCTGGCACACACTTCTAACACAGTCTCAGGATTCCAGAGGCGGAAGCAAAAGGATTAGAAATTCAAGACCATCTGGGTGTGGTGTGCTTGAGTAGACACTTAGTGATGGATTTGCTGGAATGTAAAGTAAATTCCACCCCTACTCCACCACCTCTTTTGAGACAGGGTCTTACTCTGTGACTTTGGCTAGCTTGGAAATTGCCTGACCTACAAAGTGGGTTCTAGGATAGCTAGGATTGTTACACAGAGAAACCCTGTCTCAAGAAAACCAAAACAGCCGGGCCGTGGTGGTGCACACCTTTAATCCCAGCACTCGAGAGGCAGAGGCAGGCGGATCTCTGTGAGTTCGAGGCCAGCCTGGTCTACAGGAGCTAGTTCCAGAACAGGCTCCAAAGCTACAAAGAAACCCTGTCTCGAAAAAAACAAAACAACAAAAAAGAAAACCAAAATAAAAACAAAACAAACAAAACCTTACCCCAAGTGCTGAAATTATAAGGCAGGTGCTGCCATGTCCATCCTCTCCTTTCGTTCTTATAAAATAAGTTTCTACCTTGTAATGAAAATACCAAACTGCTGAACTTCGTTTTCTGTTTGCTTTGTTTTATTTTGAGACAGGGTTTCACTGTTACCCTTGCTGTCTGGGATCTCCTGAAAATGGAGGTAAGCCACCATGTGGGTACTGGGAACCAAACTCTGTGAGAGCAGAGTTTGCTCTTAACCACCAAGCCATCTCTCCAGTCCCTGTAGCTTTTGCTTGTGGTAAATAAGTGTCCCAGTCTTTGATTCTTCTCTGGCAGGGTTTCCTTTCTGACTGTCTGCCCCCTCCCATCTCATCTTTAGGTATTCTATGATAGATTGCATGCTTTTGTTTGTATGTTTGGGTTGCTCTTACACTAGACAGTTGGGGACCTGGGCTTGCTTTGGTCTGTGGAACAGAGTCCTCTACACAGCTGTCTGTCTGCCATGCTACTCCCAGCACTCTGAATTATTTTTAGAAGTAGCAACTTGATGTGGGAGTCAATCATGTTTAATAAGTTGATTCAAAAAGCAAACGGTTAAGTCCGCCAAGAGCTAGCCCCCAGTTTGGGGTGAGTTATTTCCCATGTTCAACCCACTATAAAGTTAGAAGTAAAAATGAAGGTCAGGCGGTGGCCAGCTAGGCAGCACACACCTTTAATCCCAGCACTGGAGAGGTAGAGTCAGGTGGATCTCTGAGTTTGAGGCCTGCCTGGTCTACAGAGTGAGTTCCAGGACAGTCAGGGCTTCATAGAGAAACCCTGTCTTGAAAAACCAAAACCAAACAAACAAACAAAAACAATTACAGACAACCCCATAATTAGCAACCACCTTCTGCCCTCAGTGCCATTGTTAGTGCAAGCCTAGAATCCGGGCACTTGGTAGGTGAAAGCACGGGGCTTAGAAATTTAAGGTCATTCTTGGCTATATATCAAGTTTAAAGATATACCAGGCTATGTGAGACACTGGCCCCAAACCAAACCTACAGTGCACAGGGAATTGACAGGTCCCACACACTTCCTAGACGGGATTCCTATCCTCCACATACAAGGTGACTCACTTTTGCTGGTTATTTTTATACCTCATTGCCAACCCAGATTGGTTCTGGTTTTCTTTGACCCCCATGTATTGCCCATCTCGGGCTCCCTTGCTCTGCACCCTTGATGGATGGGCCTGAGCAGAGGACTGGAGGGCAGACGGAAGAGAAGCTGTGCTGTGGCTTCTTCCTGCTTCCAGCATCCTTCAACAAGGGCAGCTCCTGCTCGCGGCTCCAGCCAAAGTCAGATAACAGAACCTTCCCAGCCTTCACCCTTAACAACTCAGTCTAGACCTGAACTGGGGGCAGGGGGCTCAGTTTAAACTATGCACATCTGAAAACCAATTCTCCCTCATTTTTTTAATCATATCCATTTGCTCTTTCCCAGGGCCTTCTACATTTTGAGGCAGGGTCTCACGTAGCCCAGGCTGGCTACAACAGCTGAAGATGACCTTGAACTCCTGACTCACTCCTGCTGCTGGGATCTCCAGCAGAACTTGGTCTTTACTATCTCCTGCAAGTCTTTTACTTGAGCTACATATGCAGTATCATTAAGCAATACAGCATATTGGTTTGAATAGTTTGGGCTCTATTATAAATGCCATTTTCTAAGCCCAGGAAATAGCAATATAATGATATGGCTCAGTGAAAAGGTGATTGTCGCTGGGTGGTGGTGGCACACACCTTTAATCCCGGCACACACCTTTAATCCCAGCACTCAGGAGGTAAAGGCAGGTGGATCTAGTAAGTAAATTAGAGGCCAGCCTGGTCTACAAAGTGAGTTCTAAGAAAAAAAAAAAAAGGTACTTGTTGCTAAGTACCTTTTCAATTCCCAGACACAAATGATAGAAGGGGGAACCTACTCCCAGACCTCCACAGGGCACTAAAGCACACAGGCGTGCACACAGAACACCACGCACACATAAACACAAGTTGTTCTCTGACCTCCACAGAAGCACTAAAGCACACGGGCATGCACACAAACACACACACACACATAAACACAAGTTGTCAGCCGGGCGGTGGTGGCACACGCCTTTAATCCCAGCACTTGGGAGGCAGAGGCAGGCAGATCTCTGTGAGTTCGAGGCCAGCCTGGTCTACAATAGCTAGTTCCAGGACAGGCTCCAAAAGCTACAGAGAAACCCTGTCTCAAAAAACCAAAAACAAACAAACAAAAAAACCACACAAGTTGTCCTCTGACTTCCACAGTGCACTACAGCACACAGGCATGCACACAAAACACACTCACACATAAACACAAGTTGCCCTCTGACCTCCACAGTGCACTGTAGTATATGCCCCATCCATAAGAAATAAATTTAGCAAAACAAACAAAACCTAACCACAACGAAATGTGGAAGAGATTGCATTTGGATTAAAAAAACAAACAAATGAAAAGGCTAACAACTCTGTAAGCTAGGACGCCCCTAGAGTCTTTCCTTCGTGCCTAATTGCCACTTGCCACACTTAGAAGACACAAACAAGCGAGTTTCCAGCGAGGCACAAATCCAGACCACCTCTCTCTTCCTCTGAGGCCCCATACTCCACCCCAGTAGGAAGGTGAGGTTGAGGTCTCCGGGTCCCAGCAGGACTGTGAACCATCTGGAATCACCTTCTTAACAATGCAATTCAAGATCCAGAACAAGGAAGCCAATCGTCCTCACCAACATCCCAGACAGGAATCTCCAGACAGGTAAATCTCATGGCACCTACAGACGAGCTCTGGCCCAGAGGCATTAGCAGCTGGTGCCAATCCAGCAGACTGCAACAGAGCCAGGGCCACCACCAGAGTGCATACTGCCTTATAGCTGTGCTTGCTGGTCGTAAACTAAGAGATACTTCCATAGAGCTTGCTGTCCAAAGCATCTTCAAGGAGACTCTTTGATGCTGACTCTCCCTAAGGAGGACCTATCACCATGGAAACACAACCAAACATGGCAAGTTCACTCCATCTCAAGCTTGTCATTCCCGTACTGGGAAATATTCTGAGTCATGTGCCAGGATTGACAGGTGATGTCTGCCATAGGACAGTGGGGAAGACTGCGCGCAAGGGAGTCAGGGTAGGACAATGGGTAAGTGATGACACTCTGCAATCAGACGGGCTGACTTCAGATGTGTGCCTGTCACTAGCTGAGTTATGGCTTCGCTCTTGCCTCAGTATCCTCAGCTAGATAAAGGCTAAGAGGCGAGGCCTGTGTGAAATGGTCTTGCACTGCTACAAAGACATGACATCAAAAAGAATGGCAGGTTACCCAGGATCTGACATTTCACTGTTTGCCTTGACATTTTTAATTATCCTTACTTGTGGGGAGAACTGCCAAGACACACAGTTTGAGAATCACAGATAAAGACAATTTCTTTTTTTCTTTCTTTTTCAAGACAGGGTTTCTCTGTAGCTTTGGAGCCTGTCCTGGAACTTGCTCTTGTAGACCAGGCTGGCCTCAAACTCACAGAGATCCTCCTGCCTCTGCCTCCCGAAGTGCTGGGATTAAAGACATGTGCCACCACCACCTGGAAGATAAAGACAATTTCTATTACATGGCTTTAGCCAAAATTAAAAAAAAAAAAAAAAAAGTTTCTCCATCATCCTTTTTTTTTTTTAAACTTTTGTTATTTTGGTTTCCCTGCATAGAATCACTTCTCCCCCTCCCCGCCTATTCCAGGGACCCCCACGGCCCCCACTCCCAGACTCCAGAGACAGACGCATGACCGGTGTCTAGTTAGTACAGTGACAGCATCACAGCTGGATATGGAACAAGGTCTCAGAAAGATGGCCTTGAACTCAGGATCCTCCTGTCTCAGCTCCTGAAAGCTGAGATTCTGCTTGTGTGTCCATTTCACATAGGCCTCTCTTACCATACCCGGCCTTAGCTACTGTCATCACATCAAGGAGGAAGGGTGACTGGCAATGAAACCCAAGTGAGGGGACAAAGAGAGACACAGGCAAACATGAAGTGAGCTCCTGGACCCAGTCCTGCTTAGTCACCTGGACTTGTCAATTCAGGAGTTCCTTTTTTGGCTAAAAACCAGAGAACTGGGTTCTGCCGCTAAGAGTCTTGGCTGGGCATAAGGAAGTTCCACACAAAGAGACCCAGCAAGTTCAAAACTTTCCTTCTAGGGGCCAGTGAAATGGCTCGGAGGGTAAAAGTGCTTGCCACCAAGCCTGGAACCCACACAATGGAAAGAGAGAACCAAGCCCTCTGACGCCACACATTTATCTGCCACGGCACACGGCTCTCTCACAAGTGTAAATAAATGTAAAAAACAAAAAGCTTTTCTCCTAGGGCGTTAAGGAATTCTCGAGAGACCCTGGCACCTACTGTGTAGGGGCACAGGATCTGAATCAAACAGTACACCTGTGTTCAAATTCTAACCTAAAGAGTTTCCTTTTTTCTTTTTTATTTATGTGTCTGTCCTGGAACTCACTATGCAGACCAGTCGGCCTCTCAACCTCAGAGCAGGTCCCCCTGCCTCTGCCTCCTAAGAGCTGGGAGTAACAGCGCCATCATGCCCAGCCAACTAACTGATTTCCAAATTCCTCACTCAGCTTTACTCCCCTGATGTATAGAAAGGAGGGGCCGTGGCTTGGACTCAACGGGACAGCTATGTGTCACATAGTTCACCATGGCACTGGACAGCATTTCTGCCAGTCTTTGTCGAACTCGGAGTGGTGGCTCACTGCAGGTCAGATGCCAGCAGCCTTCTCTCTACTACACCTGCTTCTAAAGTGAGAGGCTCCCAGGGCAACCAACATAAAAGAACAGCAAAGGCCAACCAAAGAGACTTACCTCCACATGAATCTGCCTTGTGAAGAGGTTAAGAGTACAGACTTGGCCAGGGATAGTGGTGGCACTCGCCTTTAATCCCAGCACTAAGGGAGGCAAAGGCAGGAAGAAAATCTCTATGAGTTCAAGGCCAGCCTGGACTCCCGGAGAGAGTTCCAAGACAGCTGGAGCTACATGGAGAGACCTTGCCTCTTGCCTCTAAATGAGAGAGACAGAGACTCCAGGACCAGACAGACAGCTCAGCAGGGAAAGGAGCTGAATTCAACCCCGAACCTTAAACAGGGAGAATCACGTCCCACAAGCTGTCCTCTGGCCTCCTATACATGTACCGTGGCACCGACACACATGCACACACATAAATAAATGTACATGGTGTGAGGGGGGCTTCAAGATAGGGTTTCTCTGTGTAGTCCATGTAGTTCTAGAGCTTGCTCTGTAGACCAGGCTGGCCTGGAGTCAGAGATCCGCCTGCCTCTGCCTCCCGAGTGCTGGGATGAAAGGCGTGCGCCGCCACCGCCCGGCTATAAATGTACAGGTTTACAATTACAAAGTGTGTGTGTGGAAAGCCACTTCCGCCATTAATAGTGCTTGCTGCTCTTCCAGAGGACCTGAGTTCAGATCCTAGCATCCACGCTGGGCAGTTCACAATTCCAGCTCCAGAAGACCTGACATCGTCTTCTGGACACCTTGAACTCCTGGCACTCACATGTGCATAAACACATACACATGCGTGTGCACACACATACATACATACATAATTAAACGTAAATCTTTTGGTGGGGAGGAGAATATGCAGGTGCTGGAGTTCAACCGTCTACGTTCAAATCTTGACACTAGCACTTACAGGACATGTGACTTTAGGCAAACGACTTAACCCTAGGTTCTATTTCATGGGGTCTTAATGAGATAACACTGATCTCCCTGTTTCTGAGCTCACCCCCTTATTTTTATTTTTTGTGGTCTGGAGCCAGTGGCATGCCCATTTCAAATCTTTACAGTGGTGTACAAGCCCCAGTGATCCCTGAAGCCAGACACTGAGAAAGGCTGCTTCCTGTGTTGGGAACGATGGGGTCAGGTTTCCAGTGACGTAAGGCAGGAACTGATCGTTAAATCTACAGGCCCGGTGTCTGTATGTGACCTTCTGATCACAAACAGGCCAGAGGGCCAGGTACATGCTGATCTCTGATTGATGCTCAACTCACAACCACCTAAACACTAAGTCCCAGTGAGGACTCAGCTATCCCCAGAGTCCAGCAAAGCCCCAGGAAATGTAAAGCGAAGTCCACAGAAAACAGATCTTTCCCTAAGTCCCATGCACTGCCCTAGGGCTCTTGTCGATGAAGGGGGATTCCAAACACCTTTTAAATGTTCCAGGGTCTGAGACACAGGATTCCTCTTTTTGCTATTCCAAAAAGGGAAGGAAAGGTAAAACACTGACAAAACACATCTCCCCCAGAAATGAAGAGGTGAAAAACTAGAAACTGCGATCCCAGATTCTTAGGCAGATGCAGGAAAACTTTGGCTAATCAGGATTTCCTGATGACAAAAAAAGTCCCTGCTATTGTTAACTTTTCCAGTTGTAACCAGACCCACTCCTCCCCACACACACACACAGACATATCACCTTTGTCTCCCCATAAATGTCTCTCATCAGAATCTCTGTTCAACACATACACAACATATACCCTGGACTTAGGACACTTTCTTCCCAGGAGTTCAAAATTCCCATGTGTGCAAAACAAAAAACAAACAAACAAACAAATAACAATAACAACAAAAGGCAGATTCAAGACATTTCCTGAATAAAATCTAGCACTAACTTTCAGAGTGGAATAACTGTGTGATCCCAGCTAGGACAATCAGCATGTCCACCCTTCAGTTTCCTCTGCTTCTTCCTCTTCAAATAAAAACTGTATAGATGGGACAAGGCAGCTGGATGTGGTGGCGCACGCCTTTAATCCCAACACTTGGGAGGCAGAGGCAGGAGGATCTCTGAATTTGTCAGGGCTACAGTGAGATACTGTCTCAAAAACAAAAATAACCAGCACTTGGGAGGCAGAGGCAGGTGGATCTCTGTGAGTTAGAGGCCAGCCTGGTCTGCAAGAGCTAGTTCCAGTTTAGGTACCAAAGCTATACAGAGAAACCCTGTCTCGAAAAAAAATAAATAAAAAATAAAAATATTAAATGGTAACTCCAGTTCTAGGGGATCTAACACCATCTTCCTCTTCTGGCCTCCACAGGCACCAACACATTCATGGTATACACACACAGAGGGACACAAATAAAATTAATAAGTAAATAAATAAGTGGACTGGAGAGATGACTTAGTGGCTTAAAGGCACTGGCTACTCTTGAAGAGGACCCAGGTTTAAATCCCAGAACCCACATGGTGGCTCACAACTGTCTGTAACTCCAGTTCCAGAGGATCCAACGACACCCTCTTCTGCACCAGGCATGCGTGTGGTGCACAGATAGAAATGCAAGCAAAATGAACCCAAGCAGCCATCCATTGCTGAACTCAGCAGGTGACCACACCAGCTGGGTGCCTCTTCCTCAAAGGAGGCTCCGAGGAGCTGTCTGACACTCCAACACCTCCACTCCGCAGGTCCTTCTACAATGCTTGCTGCTCAACACCTCACAATGGTATCCAGATCAACTCATAACTCCCAGGTCCTTGACCACCCAGCACCGGACACGTCATGACACCTTCCTGTCCAAGCCAGAACATAACAAATCAAAGGATTCCTTTGCAACATCTGCCTGCCAAGACTTGCTACCTAATTGTTGTTAATTGCATTAATTGCAGAGTTCTGCAGTGCATGGCTCCTCCTCCTTGTAGTTTTAAAAGCAAGTCACAAGGAAGAACTCTGAACAAAAGCCCCATTTAGGAAACCTCTTCTCCCACTCCCAACTCTAAGACCCACTGCAGCCCAGTGGGACAGATTGGTAAGTGGCTGCGTCTTCTCCCTGAATGTGGAACCAAAGGGGCCCCAAAGAACTATGAGGGATCCAAGGCCTAGATCTGAAAGAGGAGGCACCAAGCCACCCATGTGTGCTGGGGAGACCACAAAATGATAACAGCCCTCCCTGGGTACCTTTGTACCCGGGTACCTGAGCCTTCCTGCTCAGCCTCACCACCATCCCTCTGCACCTACATCAGGATCTTACAGCCTCACTTTAGAAAGACCAATCACAGCACCCTGGATAACATCCTCCTCTGGACAAGGTAGAACTATAGGGACAGGGGAAATGACAGCGTGTCTATGGAGGGGAGGAGGGTGGGAGGGTGTGAATGATTTCAGGCAACCCAGTGGCTCGAGAGGGAACCGTGTGTTCTTCCTGTGTTCATCCCCAAGCTTTCCTGAGTCTCTAGTCCCCAGAGCACACAGCAGAGGCCTCTGTGGACCTATGAGAAGGAACCTCCTGATAAGACCACGATGCCATCCTTCCCAGAGCCAGCTCTTAGATCCACCTTCGACCTATCAGGTGGAAAGCTTTGAGTCAAAGGGTGAGGGTTGGGTGCAGACCTATATCGCTGGGTGAGGCAGCCAGCTGTCAACTGACAGATGCCTGCCATCCACAATGACAAACTCAGCTTGCAGCAGCCTACAAGCAGAACCACATCAGACCCCCCCCCCAAAGACAGGGTTATGACTGTGATCTCTGATACTTAAGAACTGCCTAAGGGTTCAAGGTGAAAACTGCTGAGTGCATCTCTCAAAGCGCAGCTGCAGGGAAGGGCTGCCCCGCTAGCAGAGAGGGAGTAGTTGAGCAGCCAGCCGCAGCTGGAGTGTAGCAGAGTTGAGGGAGACTCCTGCCTGGGGACTGGTCTGGTGTCCTTCGAGTGTCACTATTTCCTCGTGAACATACCTAGAACTTATCCTCAGGAGCCAGAGACTAACTTTCTGCACCGAAGGGGGAGCGTGAAGCAAAGAGCAAGTGAGAGGGCGGGAGAATGGGGGCTTCGACCGGGTGCCCCACGACGTTGAGAAGCCGAAGTCCTGGGAAATAGGAAAGGGCTGTGCCAAGCCACCCACCAGCCCATCGGACGCACAGCCTAGGCCACCCTCTGGGTCCTATCGCCCCACCTCCACCTCGGGGCTGGGGTGGCTAGGTGGGGAAGGCACCACACGGCAGGTAGTAGCAGAGTTGCGGGACCAGGTGGCCCGGCCCTACCTGCAGCTCCTGAAATTCTCCTTCCAGCTCATGCCACTCGCGCTCACAACGCTCCAGCTGCCCGGACATGGTGCAATGATGCAAGGCGGCGGTGGCTCCCGCAGCGTGGCCCGGCCGGGCACCAGCACCCCACGCCCGTCCGCTCACTCGCCGCCTCCCGAGGTACCAGCTGTTCCTGCGCAGCCGGAGCCACGCGCGCATCTGACGTCACGAGCCCCGCCCCGGAGCCAGCCCCACCCGGACGAGGGTGGGGCCCGCGCGTGCGCACCCGCTTCCCTGCTTCCGCCGCGTGGACGGCTCAACTTTACGTTCTTCATTAGATCTGTCTCCTCTCCTCCTGCTCCGGTGTAGTACGTTTCTCCTTAGAGTGGGTGGAGGCCTTATCTGTAAGCTGCATTTGTGGCTTATGTTACTTAGTTTGTGTTTGTGGGGAGAGTGGGGTGGAAAAAGATTTGGGGGAGGTAAAAGAAAAGTCATGTACCCCTTAACATTGCCTGACCCAGGAGGCCAAAGCCAGTGTCCTGGAAAGCCAGAGTTAACAGTGACCGTGTAATAAGGTCAAGGGCAGGGTGGGAAAATGCAGACTTGGCTCTGACATCTCTCGTTGGCATTGGTATTTATTGCAACCAATACAGCCTAGATTCCTGTCCTCTATGACACTAGATGACTCCTGACAGCTGCTGCTGTCATTCAGAAGACACAACCACCTCCAAGTTTATTGAATGCAATTACTTCCCTTTCCCTGCAAAGTCCTGCAGGAGCTGCACCAGCCTGGCTTTCCAGCCACACCTCCTATCTCACTGCCCTGGTTCCAGCTCTCCAGACAAATCTCATCCCAACTTGGCATTCCTTCCTCTGAGTCTTCATGTAGTGGCTTCTAGCCCATTCCTGGAGCCTCATTCACATGATACCTGCAGCCGGGTGTGGTTCTGCACACCAGCCTTGACAGCATAGCAAGATTGTCTCAAAAAATAAACAAAATAAAGTAAATATCAAATCATGCCTGTGGGGGCTGGAGAGGTGGTTCAATGGTTAAAAGTGCATTCTGCAGGCCAAGCTTGGGTGGTGGGCACGCCTTTAATCATGGCACTCGGGAGGCAGAGGCAGGCGGATCTCAGTGAGTTTGAGACCAACCTGGTCTAGGTAGTGAGTTCCAGGCTCACTGGGACTACACACTAAGATACTGTTAAATTAATTAATTAATTACTTAAGAGACACCTGAGCAGTGTACTTCATTGATAAGCTTGCTCTGAGAGCAGGCAATGAGAAGGAGGAAGGAGAAACAGCAGACACTGTGGGTTGCTGTTCACTTAGAGTGGAACACATCAATCTACACCCAGAATTGGATGGTCAGGAATATGTGGTGGAATTTGACTTTCCTGGGAAGGACTCAATCAGATACTATAACAAAGTCCCAGTTGAGAAAAGAGTTTTTAAGAACTTACAACTATTTATGGAGAACAAGCAGCCTGAGGATGATCTTTTTGATCGACTTAATACTGGCATTCTAAATAAGCACCTTCAGGATCTCATGGAAGGTTTGACCGCTAAGGTGTTCCGCACATACAATGTCTCCATCACGCTACAACAGCAGCTTAAAGAGCTCACAGCCCCTGATGAGAATGTACCAGCAAAGATTCTATCTTATAACCGTGCCAATCGAGCTGTTGCAATTCTTTGTAACCACCAGAGAGCGCCACCAAAGACCTTTGAGAAGTCAATGATGAACTTGCAGTCTAAGACCAGCTAGCAGATGCTCGAAGGGACCTGAAAAAAGTGCTAAGGCTGCTGCCAGAGTCATGAAGGATGCAAAGACCAAGAAGGTTGTAGAATCAAAGAAGGCTGTACAGAGACTAGAAGAGCAGCTGATGAAGCTGGAAGTTCAAGCCACAGATCGAGAAGAGAATAAACAAATTGCCTTGGGAACTTCCAAACTCAATTATCTGGACCCTAGGATCACAGTGGCTTGGTGTAAGAAGTGGGGAGTCCCAACTGAGAAGATTTACAACAAAACCCAGAGGGAGAAGTTTGCTTGGGCCATTGATATGACGGATGAGGACTATGAGTTTTGACTAGTCTTGCCAGGGGTTCTATGAAAAGGGACAGTGTGGTTTGAGGAAGATGGATAAACTGAGCCTCACTTGCCCTCACACCTGAGGGAGAGGCTGCAAGTCTTAACAAACCAACATCTTTGCATAAAGATAGACCTGGAGATATTATAAGGGATAGCTGAGCCAGTTGTCCTATGGACAACTTATTTAAAAATATTTCAGATATCAAAATTCTAGCTGTTTGATTTGTTTTGAATTTTATTTTTATTTTCAAGAGAGCAAGTGAATGGGAATTTGTCAGCATCCTGCCAGGCAAATTCAGTTTTGCTGCAATGTTTGGATTCTCTCAGCTACTGTATGCACAGTCTGATTATATTGGTGAGTTTTTACAGTTAGGGTTTTGCAATAACTTCTATATTTTAATAGAAACAAAGTCCTAAACTCCCTCCTCTCCCCTATTTCAGGAATTTAAAATTAAGTAGAACAAATCAAAAACCTAGCGCACCTATTAGAGTTGTCACTCTATCGTCATGGGAATCAGTTTTCATTAAACTTGAAGCAGCTGTGACATCGGCAGTGTTTTGGTTCAGACACCTATTCACAGAAAAGCATGATGGGAAAATATTTCCTGACTTGAGTGTTCCTTTTTAAATGTGAATTTTTATTTCTTTTTAATTATTTTAAAATATTTAAGCCTTCTTCTTGATCTTAAAGATTGTGTAGCTTGGGGTGGGGAGGGACGAAGGGCGAGTGAGTCTAAGGATAATGAAATAATCAGTGACTGAAACCATTTTTCCATCATTTTTTGTTTGGAGCATTCTTTGCACCCTTTAAGAGATCCATCTTTTTCTTTGGAAACCCCAGTCTTTCATTTGAAAGATTTTGTTGTCTAAAAACTTCCACAGGTCAATAAATTTAGAGGAAAATGAGCATTTGGTCCAAGAAAAAAAAAAACCAAAAAGGAAAAATAATCAAGATTTTAGGGCTTTTTTTTTTCTTTTGTAATTGTGTAAAAAATGGGGGAAAAACATAAAAAGCAAAATTTTAATGTGAAGACATTTTTTGCTATAATCATTAGTTTTAGAGGCATTGTTAGTTTATTGTGTGTGCAGAGTCCATACCCTCATCTTTCCTCAAGTATCTTCTATTTTTATCATGAATTCCCTTTTAATCAACTGTAGGTTATTTAAAATAAACTCCTACAACTTAATGGAAAAAAAAAAGAGGCACCTGTATTAGTTCCATAGGGCTGCAGTGGGTGGCCTAAACCCCAGAATGCACTTCTCTCACAGTTAAGACAAATCTGAAACGGAAGTGTCAGGAAAGCCTTGCCCCACCTGAGACCCTGGGTAGAGAGGCTTTCCCTGCTGCCTAGCGGCTCATGGCAGGGGCTGTCAATCCTAGGTGTGCCTTAGCTTTCAGCTGCGCTCCTCCACTCTCTGACCTGTGGCCATGGGCCTTTCTGTGCCCTCTCTTATGAATGGAAGCTCCAGAAAGAAGCTGCACCTTCTACTGAACCTTCTGCAAAGCTGGTTAACTGATTAGAACTTCAGTGATTGTGGAGAGGCTGGAATATTGCAGGTCTGGAGTCTAATTACAGTTTATCGCGGGCTATCATCTAGGGGGCTAACCTCTGCATCAGACCTAACATTCGGGGCCTAACATATAAAACTTTCTAAGGTATAATTAATAACTGAATAAAATCTTAATTCCTGCTAGCCAAAGACTGAAAGTGGCATCAGGTGGCATCGCAGGCCTAGAACTAGGATGTCTCCACTTGTCTATAACTCAGTGTTTTTTGCGGTGTATTTTTAAGTGTCTTGATTTATGACTTTCTTTGTTCAGTTACCATAAAAACTGCATCAAACTGCTACACATTGGGACATGGACTTTCAGGGTACTAAATCTCTGTTCCTGTGTCACGGGCTATCATATTTGGCTTCAGAATAAATTATCTCTCTTTAAAAAAAAACATTTAGTTTATATGAGTGCTTTGCCTGCATGTCTGTGCATCGTGTGTGTCTGGCACTCAAGGACACTCTGGAACTACAGCTGATTGTGAGCCACCATGTGGGTGCTGAGAACTAAACCTCGATCCCCTGCAAGAGTAGCCAGTGCCCTTAACCGCTGAGCCATCTCTCAAGTCCTGAATAGACTATCTCTTATCCCCTTTGAGGTGTGTGTTGTGTTGCAATGAGGACAATACCTTTTGCTAATGTAACCTCATCTCAACTAATAACATCTATAAACACCGTATTTCCACGTAAGGTCATACTGTGAGGTGCTAAGTATTAGCACATCAGCACATTTTCCTCTGTGTCATAATGATACTCCAAAAATAGTCAGAAACCGGGCAAGAGAGAACAGGGACCCAGGTTCAAGTACCAGCACTTACATGGCAGTTTATAACTATCTTTTAACTCCAGTTCCAGAGGATAAGATCCCCTATTCTGAATCCTCTGGCATCAAACACATATGTGGCACACAGACATACATTCAGGCAAACATTCATAAACATAAAATAAATTTTAAATAGAGGCGGGCGGATCTCTGTGAGTTCGAGGCCAGCCTGGTCTACAGAGAGAGTTCCAGGACAGCCAGGGCTACACAGAGAAACCCTGTCTGGAAAATAAAAAATCTTTTAAATAAATAATCAGAAATCCACATCTTATCTCTATCACTTACCTGCTTAGTTTCTGTAATGGAAGTTGACATTTTCTGAAGGGTTTGGTTCTGGCTGAGTGTGTATGTGTTTCTCCAGAGGTGAGGAGTCTCTACGAGACCTCAAAGAACTTGCCTCTGAGCCGGGCGGTGGTGGTGCATGCCTTTAATCCCAGCACTCGGGAGGCAGAGGCAGGCGGATCTCTCTGAGTTCGAGACCAGCCTGGTCTACAAAAGCTAGTTCCAGGACAGGCTCCAAAGCTACAGAGAAACCCTGTCTCAAAAAACCAAAAAAAAAGAACTTGCCTCTGTCTACATTGTCATCACATCCCAAGAGCTTAGCACAAAGTCGACTCTCAATAAATATTTGCCAAATGCCAAGAAGGAAATAGAGTCATCTACTGCAGGGGCTCACAATGTTTGGGGTTCACAGACCCACCACTCTTAGAACCCAGGAAAACTCATGTAAGTGCATAGGAACATACTTGCAATTATTTTTAGGAAGTGAAAGGGAACTGAGACAGGCGCTCATGTAGGCCAGACTGGCCTCGAACTTGCATGATGTTAACTCCTGATCCTCCTGCCTCTGCCTCCCAAACACTGTGATTACAAGCGTGCTCCAGTCTTTGTCTAACTATTTTGTCTGGCTTGCAATGAGACTTCAATGCATTTACAAACCTCAGGAAGCTCCTGAAACTTAGAAGATTCATGAGGACTCCCCGCCCCCAGCAGTGTTACAGAACAGCAATAACCGCTGGGAAGAGGGGGCTTTCCTCCTCCAGAGGCCAGTCATGCAGGTGCTCCAGGGATGCATGGTCTCCCTGTGCTAGGATGGGCTTTTCAGAGATGCAGCTGCCTCTGAGTCATCTCTGCTCTTTTAAGTAACCTCTCTCCAATACTCCTGTGAATAGCCTCAATAAACTCACCACTTTACCAAGACAGACTTAGATGGAATCCTTTCTTTGGTCTGTCTGTCCTTGGTACCCTATCTGGGATGAAGAGTCATGTCTCTTAGGGAAAAAAAAAATCACACAGCAGGATACCACAACTGGATGCTAGCTTGCAACTCAGTTTTGTTCTTGTTTTTTGTTTTCCTTTTTAGTTTCTCAAGACAGGGTTTCTCTGTGTAGCAACCCTGTCTGTCCTGGAGCTCACTCTGTAGACCAGGCTTGCCTCCAACTCAGAGATCTGCCTGTCTCTGCCTCTCAAGTGCTGGGATTAAGTCGGGTACCACTTTGTCAGGCATATTTTGTTTTTTTTTTTCCTAGCTTCTTTTTTTCCTTTTTTTTTTTCTTTTTTTCTTTTTCCATGATATTTATTGAGCTCTACATTTTTCTCTGCTCCCCTCCCTGCCTCTCCCCTCCTCCTTCAACCCTCCCCCAAGGTTCCCATGCTCCCAATTTACTCAGGAGATCTTGTCTTTTTATACTTTCTACTTCTCATGTAGATTAGATCTATGTAAATCTCTCTTAGTGTCCTCATTATTGTCTAAGATCTCTGGGATTGTGGTTTGTAGGCTGGCTTTCTTTGCTTTATGTTTAAAAATCACCTATGAGTGAGTACATGTTATAATTGTCTTTCTGTGTCTGGGTTACCTCACTCAAAATAATGCTTTCTAGTTCCATCCATTTTCCTGCAAAATTCAAGCTGTTGTTATTTTTTTTTCTGCTGTATAGTACTCCATTGTGTAAATGTGCCACATTTTCCTTATCCATTCTTCGATCGAGGGGCATTTAGGTTGTTTCCAGTTTCTGGCTATGACAAACAAAGCTGCTATGAACATAGTTGAGCACATGTCCTTGTGGCACGATTGAGAATCCTTTGGATATATACCTAAAAGTGGTATTATTGGGTCTTGAGGAAGGTTGTTTCCTAATTTTCTGAGAAATCACTACACTGCATCCAAAGGGGTTGTACCAGCTTGCATTCCCACCAGCAATGCAGAAGTGTTCTCTTTTCCCCACAACCTCTCCAGCATAAATTGTCATCAGTGTTTTTGATCTTGGCCATTCTTACAGGTGTTAGATGGAATCTCAGAGTAGTTTTGATTTGCATTTCTCTGATGACTAAGGATGTTGAACATTTCCTTAAGTGTCTTTCAGCCATTTTAGATTGTCAGGTATATTTCAATTCTTATTTGAGACCAGAAGAGGTATGTGCTCTATGCAAGATGTAAACTCATGACCCACTTTGAATTCAGGTTCTCATCCCTGATTCCTAAACTGGTATGCTACTAGTAAGAGGTGCCTAAAACAGTGGTGTGCTGTGAGCAAATTCAGAAACCATTTGTTGCATTGCAAGAGAGTTTTAGTCCCTCCCCTGGGGGTGGAAGGGCACTCAAGGACATAAAGACTGTTTCCTTTTCTTTCTTTCTTTTCTTTTTCTTTTCTTTTCTTTTTTTTTTTTTTTTTTTTTTGAGACAGGGTTTCACTGTTTAACTCTAGCTGTCCTGGGACTCACTTTGTAGACCATGCTGGCCTCAAACTCAAGAGATTCGCCTGCCTCTGCCTCCCAAGTACTGGAATTAAAGGCATGTATCACCACCGCCTAGTTTTTTTTGTCTTCAGATAAATACTTTCCACAGTCTAATGATAGAAGTGAAATTTTGAAAAGGAGCTGGTTATGGTGGGACACACTTGTAATTCCAGCATTGAGGAGGTTGAGACTGAGGGTGATCTCAAATTCAAGATCAACCTGGGTACATCATGGGACTAGCGCAGTGGGTAGAAGTGTTTGCCACACAAGTTTAACAACCTGAGTTTAACCCCCAGAACCCACAAACTCTCATAAAAGTCAGGTGGAGTGGCAAGCATCCCTCTGAGATCCCAGCATTCCTGGGGTGTTAAGGTAGGAAGCCCTCGGGCTAGAAAGCCTGGAACACTCACAGTACGGGAGCAGAATAGAGACCCTGCTTCGAAACAAGGTGGAAGAGAACAGACTCCCCCAAAGTCCTCTGACCTCTACATGTATGTTATTGTGTTCATGTGCACGAGTGCACAGATGCACACAAACACACACACTATATAATTAAAAACAAATAACTGGAAAGGAATACTCCTTTATATAATAAAAACAGAATTTGTTGAGGGGCTGGAGAGATGACTCAGCAGTTGAGAGCACTCGCAGCTCTCACAGAGGACCGACAGGGTCCTCATGGGCTCACACCCATCCCTAACCCCAGTTTCAGGGGATCCAGTGCCCTCTTTTGGCCCCCAAAGGTACCAGGTACACACACGGCACACATACATCTATGTAGGCAAAACACTTATACACATAAAATGTATTTTCCTTTTGTTGTTTTTTTTTTTTTCATGTGCATTAATGTTTCACCTGAATGTATGTCTGTGTGAGGGGTGTTTGATCCCGGAGCTACAAACAGTTGTGAGCTGCCATGTGGGTGATGGGAACTGAACCCAGGTCCTCTGGAAGAACAGTCATTGCTCTCAACCGATGAGACAGCTCTCCAGCCCTGAAATGTTTTTTTTATTTTAAAAATTAATAAATAAAACTTTCTTGATACTGACTCTCACTATGTAGCCTTGTCTGTCCTAGTAGACCAGGCTGGCCTGGACTTCACACAGCTCTGCCTGCCTCAGTCTCCTAAGTGTAAGGACTGAAGGTGTGCACCACTACACCAAGATGATTTAAGAGAAAGGAAGGAAAAGAAGTAAAAAGAAAAGAGGGAAAGATTTACTTAATAGAACTATCTGAAACAAAATCAAAAGTAAAGGATCTTGGGGTCAGGCATGGTGGAGGGAGTCGTTAATTCCAGCACTTGGGAGGCAGAGGCTGGGTTACAAAGCAAGTTCCAGAACAGCCAGAGCTACGAAATGAAACCCTTTCTTGGGGGAAAAAATAAGTAAAAGGCTTTGTGAGGTGCCTCTTTACCGCTCCTTGCAGCTTCCTAGGCTGAGCAGGAGAGGCTGGTCCTGTCCCCACAACCTGGACTAGTGTTGCATTATAGCCAGCTGTCAGGTTCTAAGTCCAGGCGGGAGAACACTTGGACAGGTGTTACACTGTAGCCAGCTGTCAGGTTCCAAGTCTGCGGGACTCTTCCAAGGAGTTGGGAGTCCATGTACACTATTCACAAGCCCTTCTAGAGATGGTACAGGCAGACTGCCCCGCCAGAGATGCCTATCAGCTGTCAGAAGTCTTCCCTAATGGTGATCCTGGCCTGGCTCCAGCACGTGATGATTAATTTTGATTGCTAACTTAATGAGAAGTGGGGCTTTATGGTTATCTTTAAGACACAGTATCATATAGCCCAGGCTGGCCTCAAACTCACTAAGTAGCAGAGGATGACTTGGCAAGTTGTAGGTTGAGGCAGGAAGATTCAGAACTTGGAGCCTGCCTGGGCTACACTGGGAAATTTGGTCTCATGAAAAAGGAAGAAAACAAAAACCAAATCCAACCTTAGTAAGTCAGGGACCATCTTGCTCTAAAGCAGGGTCCCTCAAGGTTTGTTTGTTTATTTGTTTGTTTTTTGAGACAGGGTCTCTTTGTGTAGTCTTGGCTGTCCTGGAACCAGCTCAGTAGACCAGGCTGGCCTCGAACTCACAGAGATTCACTTACCTCTGCCTCTCGAGCGCTGGGATTAAAGACATGCACCACCACCCCCTGGCAATTTTTTTTATTGAATCAAGGTCTCACACTGTAGCCAAGGCTGGGCAGATACTTAACAAGTAGCCCAGGCTAGGCATGATAGCACATGCCTTTAATCTCAGCACTCCAGAGGCAGAGGCAGGCAGATCTCTGAGTTCAAATCCAATCTGGACTACAAAGACAGCCAGGACTACACAGGTAAACTCTATCTTAGAAAAAACAAAGACAAGTGGTGGAGGATGGCAGCTACCACAGGCTCAGGAGTAAAAGTCCCTCAAAATTCCCAACTGTTGGAAGAGCTGGAGTCCACGAGCAGGTAATGGCAGTTAGCTGGGGCCTAGAAGCTGGCAGAAACATGACCAAGATGAACAGGGATAACTGGACCTCCAAGAGCAATTCACAAAAACTGAATATACAGCCTTAAAATAGAACCAGAAGCAACCCCATCTGTATGATTTTTAAACAAAAAATGTCCGTAATGATCACTATGAGTAGTTCAGGTGGCTTGGTGAGTACAAGAGCCGTAGCAGTGCTGGTAAAGCATGAGAAGTCCCACAGCATCAAAGTCATCCCGCAGGAGCTTCAGCACTCGATGTCAGAAGAGAACATGAAGCTACTACAGCTGCCAGAAGGACAGCGTTACAACAATTAGTCACCAAGGCCCTGGCCTCTCCTCCCCAGTCCGACCTAAGTCTCATTTTCCACAGTAGTGAACTTTCTAGATACCTCTTGTGGACCTCAAAGTCCTGGCGAGGAAGTGCCACTGAGACATCATCCATCCTGAGACACTGCTCTCATACTAATTTCTTGTCCATGTCAAATACCTAGGTTGTGCTGTGTAACGTCTGCTGAGTGTGACCACTGGCTGCCTAGTTGAACTTCTGGATCAGGAAGATGTGTTGAAATCGGTTTCTTTGGGAGCGGTGAGCACAACTAACACAACTGTGAACAGATGTGTTACACAATCATGTGCTGCTGACCCATGTCCTGGATCTGCTTATCTGCCTTTGCCCACCCCACCACAGGTGCATGGTGGGCCTTAGAATAGATGGGAAGGCTTTAGGTGGCATCCCTGGGACTACTGGGGGGTTTGGGGGTACTTTGGCTGAATCCGTTTTCCTAAGTCTTTTTTTTTTTTTTTTTTTTTGAGACAGGGTTTC
>PVIU01002618.1:141646-166872 GCA_004026605.1 Ondatra zibethicus
CCCCCCCCCCCCCCCCCCCCCCCCCCCCCCCCCCCCCCGCACCGCATTCTTCCACTCCCACCCTTGGCCAAAGCTTAGATTGTAATCCTTCCCTCACTCTGAAATTGGCCTTGAGTGAGGAATTCAGGGATCCCGTCTCCCCACCTTTATCAAGGGGTGCTGCTTTCCTGACCCCCTCAACTCTCCTGTTACCCATCACCACCCAGCACTGGCTGTGGCCAGAGCCATCAGCTGAGGTGGCAAGAACCTGGCTTCCCTCAGTAAGCTCTGCAACACCAGTTCTCTTGCTACCAGCCTGGGAAGAATGCTGGGTCCTCCACCATCAGTTCAACTCAGGTCTCCAAGTGAACAGAACAGTCATGGGGAAATTTAGACCTGCCAGCATGGAGTTCTCAGTGGGTCCGCCTAGAGGAAAGCCATGCAGAGAGTCCTAAGCGCACATGGTTCTGAGTCAGTTCCTTTTATACATTGAAGAGGTTTGAACAGGGCTCTCCTGTCACCCTGGTCTGATGTGGAGCCTGACAGCTGGAATACAAGGCCCTGACCCTTCAGACTCAGGTTTCAGTGTTGGTGCTCCTCAGACAGGGACCCAGAGGAGCTCTGTGACACCATATGGCATTTTCAGATCCATGGCCTGGCCTCCTGGCTCATTGCCACATTCCCCATGCTGTTCAGGATCATTAAATGTTGAAGTGTGAATGCATACTGACATAAAGGCAATTTGTTGTGTTGGAGGTGTGCTGTGCGACAATGGTTTTTTAACCCTGTCACTTGTATTATTTTTAATAAAATGTTGATTGGCCAGTAGCCAGGCAGGAAGTATAGGCAGGGTGACCAGGCAGGAAGTAGAGGCGGGGCAATGAGAATGCTGGGAAGAGGGAAGTGCAGTCTGCAGTTGTGACCCAGCCTCAGATGAAGCAAAATGTGACTACCTCGCTGAAAAAGGTACCAAGCCACGTGACTAACTTAGACAAGAATTATGGGCTAATGTAAGTTATAAGAATTAGTAAATAAGCCGGGTGGTGGTGACGCACACCTTTAATCCCAGCACTCGGGAAGCAGAGGCAGGCGGATCTCTGTGAGTTCGAGACCAGCCTGGTCTACAAGAACTAGTTCCAGGACAGGCTCCAAAACCATAGAGAAACCCTGTCTCAAAAAACAAAAAAAAAAAAAAAATTAGTAAATAAGAAGCCTGAGCTAATGGGCCAATCAGTTTATAACTAATGTAGACCTCTTTGTGATTCTTTGGGACTTAAGGGCTGTAGGATCGGGCGGGACAGAAAACCTCAGTCAACAGGGGTGTGTGGTATGTAGTCCAGGATGACCTCAATCTTGGGGTCTCCTCTGCTACAGCTTCTTACATGCTGGGATCACTTGTGCGAGCCACAAATCCCTGGCTTCTCTAACTTGGGTTTCTCTGTGTAACAGCCCTAGTAGTCCTGTAACTCACTTTGTAGACCAGGCTGGCCTCAAACTCACAGAAATCCACCTGCTTCTGTCTCCCAAGTACTGGGATTAAAGGTGTGTGCCGCCACCTCCTAGCTGGCTTCTCTAGCTTTTAATGCACTCTGGAACCCTTAGTATCAATCTTGTTAAAATGCAGAGGGGCTTAAAATCCTATCATCCTTCAGGCTCCCAAACAGTGCTTCAGGCAGGCACAGCTGGGTGACAGGACTTACCCAGAACTCATACTGCAAAACACCCTGCGTCCTTTTCAAAGAAACACAGCTGTCCAAGGTGAGGTTAAAATTCCAGCGACTCTTCCTTTGTCTGTTTTCCCCAAGGAGCTTGCTCAAAATAGTCCCCAAGGCCACACCAAGCCATCTTGCAAAGATATTTATAACAGCCCAAATGAGAACCATCTCAAATACCCTATGCTAGGCAAACAGTTAAATAAAGTATACTCTGAGTTCAACCCAGTGGTGCGTGCCTTTTTTCCAGAACTCCGAAGGCAGAGGCAAGCAGATCTCTGTGAGTTGGAGTCCAGCCTGGGATACATACTGAGACCTTGTCTCAGATACCCCCCACAAAAGGATGCTGATTAAAGTTGTATTCGTACACTTTGAAAAAAAAATCAGGTAAATTTAATATAACAGGACTGGTCTATTATATAAATAGATGGAATTTTTTTAAATTACTCAAAAAAAATTTTATTGATGTTTATTGAGCTCTACATTTTTCTCTGCTCCCCTCCCTGCCTCTCCCCTCCCCACTTCAATCCTCTCCCAAGGTCCCCCATGCTCCCAATTTACTCAGGAGATCTTGTCTTTTTCTACTCTCTACTTCCCATGTAGATTAGATCTATGTAAGTCTCTCTTAGTATCCTCATTGTTGTCTAAGTTCTCTGGGACTGTGGTTTGTAGGCTGGTTTTCTTTGCTTTATGTTTTAAAACTACCTATGAGTGTCAATTTTTTTTAATTAAAATCTTCATTTTAGGCAGGACAGCTGGCACAGGCATGTAGTCCTAGATATCTGGAAGGCTGAGGCAAGAGGATCAGAACTTCAAGACCTTAGTGTGCTAGCATGCCTTTGATTCTAATGTTCAAGAGGCAGATCGCTGTGAGTTCAAGGCCAGCCTGTGGTCTACAGAGCTAGTTCCAAGACAGCCAGGGATTTTGAACCCCCTCCCCACAAAATTCAAGGTGGGGTACAGATCGGATTCAAGGCCATCCTTTGGCAACTGAGTGAGACTCTGTCTCAAAGTAAAAGGCAAGACAGGAAACTTAGGACATAGCTGAGTGCTATTGTACTTGCCTAGCATAAACAAGACCAAGGTTCAATCCCCATCACGATGGAAAAAAAATAAAAATAATAATAAAGTCCTTGTTCTGGCATGTTCAGAAACTTGTAAACAGCAGGTCCTGTGATACTTATCTTTTGGTTTGGGACATGATTCCTCTAGCACTTAATGCCTTGCCCTGGCAGACCCCAGAAACTGTAATCCTCCATCTTACCTTTTTCCTCTGTGTTCTTCAGATGAGTGTCTCATGCAGCCCACACTGGCCCCAAACTCATTACTTAGCCAATAAGGACGTTGAAGTCTTTTTTAAAAAATTGTTACTGTTGTCATGCGATGGTGATGTACACTTTTGATCCCAGCACTTAGGAGGCAGATTTCTGAGTTTGAGGCCAACCTGGTCTACAAAGTGAGTTCCAGGACAGCCAGACCTATACAGAGAAATCCCTGTCTCCAAAAAAACTAGAAAAAAATAAAATATTGTCTTAATTTTATGTCCATAGGTGTTTTGCCTGCATTTATGTCTGTGTACCACGTTCATGCCTAGTGTCCACAGAGGTCAGAAGAGGGCCTCAGATCCCCTGGAACAGAAGTTACACTTGTGTATGTGGAGGAGCAGAACAAACTCCATTTTGAGAAAGAACTCCATTTTAGACAGGGCCTAACTAATGCAGCCCAGCAACGAATTCAAAAGTTGAATACTTTTATCCAATCCTGAAACACCAAGGCTTGTGCTACCCTGCCTGCAGTTTCCCCTTTAGAAATCCCCTTACCCTGAAACCTCGGGGCTGTTCTCCCCCACCTGCTGAGTTGGAGTGTCAGATCGTGGTTTTGCATCAGGTACCAACCCTGTGGTGGTCTTGTTTGGGGTTCTGTGTGACATGGGCACAACATATGAACTGTGAGAGCTGGGAACCAGGTCTTCAACAAGGGCAGCCAGTGCTCTTAACTGTTGAGCCACCTCTCCCAGGTCCCCATCCCTTTTATTTTTGAGACAGGGCCTCACTATGTAGTCCTGGCTAGCCTAGAACTTGCTATGTAGACCAAACTAGAGTTAGACTCACAGAGATCTGCCTTCCTCTGCCTCCTGAGTGCTGGGCTTAAAGGCACATACCACCAACTCCATTCCAACCTTGAACTTTTGACTCTCCTGCCACCTCCCAATTGCTAAAACTACAGGCATGAATGTCCAGCTAATGCAGGACTTTTTTAGTTTATGACATACCAACCCAGTTTCCATGGTCCTTCTGTTTTGGAGCTGGCCATAAAGAAATTCTCTGATTCATCTGGTAGCTAGATCATAAGACCTTCCTCCTTCCAGAGGAGTCTAGCCACATGCCCCTGAGGGGATAATGCTGCATAGCAAGGCCAAGAAGCAACCCTTGCTACACTTCCCCATCTACAGAGTTCATTAGCAACTGTGCCTACCCAATGTACATCTGAACGTTAAATGTCTTTTATAGCAAGGTATGGTGGCACACTTCCATAATTCTAGTTCTTGGGAGGTAGAGGCAGGGCGATTAGGGGTAGTTCAAGGCCATCCTCATCTACATAGCAAGTTGGTGGCCAGCCTGGACTATGTAAAGGTCATCTCTTAAAGAAGAAAAGAAAGTAACACTGGTAGATTTTTGTAAACTAAATCTCAGAGTTTATTCAGATTTGACTGTTTCTTTCCATTAATGTCCTTTTCTGCCGCAGGTTCTGACATAACATCAGACATCATGTCCTTCCAGTCTGCAAAAGCAGAACTGTCTTTCCTTATATATCATGACCATGACACCTTTGAAGACATATATATGTATTTGAATAACAGCCTTATAAAATATTATTCACATGCCATAAAATCAGCCCTTGAAGGTGGTTTTAAAACGCATGTTTCTGGGGGCTAGAGAGATGGCTCAGAGGTTAAAAGCACTGACTGCTCTTCCAGAGGCATGAGTTCAACTCCCAGCAACCACATGGTGCCACACAACCATCTGTAATGAGATCTGGTGCCCTGTTCTGGCATTCAGGCAAACATGCAGACAATTATATTATCTATATATAATAAATAAAATAAATTTTTTTAAAAAGGCATGTTTCAGCTACCTGGAAAGGGGTTGGAGTGAGAAGTGCGGAGACAGATATGAACCGCTGTAACTCAAAGCATGCTGAGAGCCGGAAATAAACAAGCTGATAGCATTGGGGTCTTCTGAGCTTTGAACTTGAGGAGCCATTGCCTGGAAAAGACGATGGAGTGGAGGGGAATGGTCCAGGTGAAGGCCTTTGTGGCAAGATGAAGGAATGGCAGAAAGGGAGTCCTCAAATAACATTTATTGAATCCTTATTCTAAATCAGACACTTTTGTAATCTCAATCTCCATTACTGCTGGAAGGACTTGTAGGTACTGTTAGCGTAAAAACAAACAAACAAAAGTCACATTTCACTACTTTTTAGAACATTCACAGGGGGATCTAATGCACTCTTGTAAACACAAAGAGCACTCATACACATAAAATAAATAAATAATAAATCTTTAAAAAAAAAAGGAAAGAAAGAAAAGGAATTCACAGACCACATAGCCATCATTGCTGTCCAGTTCTAGAACTTTTGTTTGTTTGTTTGAGACAGGATTTCACTGTTAGTAATAGTTCCAGCTGTCCTGGAACTCCCTCTGTATCAGGCTGGCCTCAAACTCACGGAGATCCACCTGTCTCTGCTTCCCAAGTGCTGGGATTAAAGACATGCGCTACCACCACTGGGCTTTAGAACATTTTTATCACTCCTCCAAACAAACCCATAACCATTAACACTCCATTAAAAAAAGTATTTATTGCCAGGCGGTCATGGCGCACACCTTTAATCCTAGCACTTGAGAGGCAGAGGCAGCGGATCTCTGTGAGTTGGAAGCCAATGCAAATGATGTGTGTGAAAGCCAAGGACCCTTTCGTTCCTCAGCACCCACACAACAGCTCACAACCCTGTGTAACTCCAATGTCCTCTTCTGGCCTCCAGTGCACATGTGGTGCAGAGACATACATGTAGACAAAATACCCATATACATAAAATAAAAAGTAAGGACCTGGGTTAAATTCCCAGCAACGCCTAACCCTGTTCCAGGGGATCCAACACCCTCACACAGACATACATGTGGACAAAACACCAATGTGCATAAAATACAAGTACATAAACTATTTTAAAAAGAAAAGAAAATTAAAGCACAAGCTGGGGGAGGAAGGGTTGAGCTCCTCTCAGGGTACAAATCATCCTTGGGAAGCCGCGGCAGAAATCAAGTGCTGGGGAAAACACTGCTCACTGACTGGTTCCTCCTGTCTAGGCCACCTTGCTTATACAATCCAGGACCACCTGGCCAGGTGCAGCGCTGACCACAGTGGGCTAGGCCCTTCCATATCAATCATCAATCAAGAAAATGCCCTACAGTCATGCCCACAGGCCAGTCTAATAGAGGCAGTCCTTCAGTTGAGAAGGGTGCATGCTGCTCCCAGGTGACTCTAGTTTGTGTCAGATTGACAAAACCTAAAGAGCACTGGTGTGGAGCAGCGGCTCAGTGTACGAAGGCACTTGCCACTAAGCCTGGAAAGCTGAGTTTGAGCCCTAGGACATACATGGGGAAAGAAACAAGCCAATTTCTGCAAGTGGCCTTCTTATCTCCACATGTATGCCATGGCACGTGTTACACAGATACATGTGCACAGATGCACACTCACATTTGTGAATTAATATTGTAAAATAATAATGCTAGGTGGAGGTGGCACATGCCTTTAAATCCCAGCATTCAGGAGGCAGAGTCAGGGGGATCTCTGTGGACTCAAGGCCAGCCTGGTCTACAGAGTGAGTTCTGGACAGCAAGGGCTACACAGAGAAACCCTGTCTCCTCAATAAACAGAGCTGGGCGATGGTGGCACACACCTTTAATCCCAGCACTCAGGAGTCAGAGGCAGGCTGATCTCTGTGAGTTCGAGGCCAGCCTGGTCTACAAGAGCTAGTTCCAGGACAGGCCCCAAAGCTAACAGAGAAACCCTGTCTTGAAAAACAAAACAAACAAACAAATAATAAAATTAATGTTAACTCAGTAGTAGAGAGCTTGCCTCTATGTTTTTAACAGCATAAAAAAAAAGAGAGCTTGCCTAGACATTCAAGGCATTGGGTCACATAATTAGGACTACAAAAAAGAAAAAAGGGAAGGAAAGAGGGAAAACATAAGGATGTATTTACAGATAGCAAAAGCCTTTGCTTTCCTATTCCTCATTGGCTACAGACACAAGAAGCCCCGGATTCTGAACCCCAGCCAAACCCATTATTTTGATGCAAAATTCAAGCAGCAGAAAAAATACCAAATGTCTATGGTTTTGTCTTTGCTACAGAAATAAGAGGAACAGTTCTATGATTAAACCATATTTGGTGAGTTTTTTTGTTTTGTTTGTTTAATGTGGTTTTTGAGACAGCAATTGGGAGGCAGAGGCAGGCAGATTATCTGTGAGTTCGAGGCCAGCTTGGTCTACAGAGTGAGTTCCAGGACAGCCAGGGCTACACAGAGAAACCCTGTCTCGAAGAAAACCAAACCAAACCAAACCAATCCCCCCACCAAGAACAGGCAAACAAAAAAGGTACAACATTGGCTAAAACCCTTTTCTTTTTTTAGAATACAAGCTTAAAACTTGGATCATTGCGCCCCCTGCTGGATATTCCATGGAACTTATTTCCTACCACAAAAAAGCACAAGGGTTATTGAACAAAAAATGTATTCATGAATAATAAATACTCTGTAAGGCTGAGTTTGAGCCTCAGCACCAGAAAAAAAGAAATTAATTCATTTTTATCTCAACTAAATATCTATTACTCACAGAAAAATGGACTGCTAGTTTGAGTACTGGAAATTTTTGAAGTTCACCTCAAAAACATTGACTTTCCCATTTTTCTTATTCATTTTTAAAATTATTTCAGTTGGTGTACAACATAATGTGTTTTATTATATTTTCTTACACATACACAGTAGTTTGCTCAAGAGCGTCCTGTTGTGGAATATTAGTTGAAGATGTGTTATAGTTTATGCTGTGCAACTTTTGTTTAATGATACAAAGATGTGCTGCATTTTTTTAATATTTATTTATTTATTATGTATACAATATTCTGTCTGTGTGTATGCCTGCAGGCCAGAAGAGGGCACCAGACCCCATTAAAATGGTTGTGAGCCACCATGTGGTTGCTGGGAATTGAACTCAGGACCTTTGGAAGAGCAGGCAATGCTCTTAACCTCTGAGCCATCTCTCCAGCCCTGTGCTGCATTCTTTTATGTTGCATTTGTTTTGTTTAACTCTGAGAAGCTATGCTACTTTGCCTGCCTAAGACACCTGATTAGTCTAATAAAGAGCTGAACAGCTAGACAGAAGAAAGGATAAGTGGGGCTGGCAGGCAGAGAGAATAGATAAGAGGAGAAATCTGGGAAGAGAAGATCGCGGAGTGACAGAAGGACAGAGGACACCAAGGGCCAGCCACTCAGGTACACAGCAAGCCACAGAGTAAGAAGTAAAGAAAGGTGTATAGAACAGAGAAAGATGGGTAGACGAGATCATTTAAGAAAACCTGGCTAGAAACAAGTTAAGCTAAGGCTGGGCATTCATAAGTAGGAATAAACTCGGTGTATTTATTTGGGGGCTGGGTGGTGGATCCCCCAAAAAAGCCAAAAGAGTAAAGAAACAACAGTATCCCTCAACTATCTTTTTTAAAAAGATTTTATTTTCATTATGTGTATGACCAGTGGTGGTGGCTTTTAATCCCAGCACTCAGGAGGCAGGGGCAGGCGAATCTCTGTGAGTTCAAAGCCAGCCTGGCTTTGAGCAAGTGGGACAGCCAAGGCTATACAGAAAAACCCTGCCTCAAAAAAAATTAAAAAAAAAAAAACAATTATGTATGTGCTTGGGCATTTGTGTGCAGGTGACCACAGAGGCCAGAAACACCTGACTCCTCTGGAACTGGAGATACACATCGTTGTGAGATGCCAAATGTAGGTGCTGGGAAGAGACCTTGGGCTCTCTTGGAGTCTGAGCCATCTCTCCAGCGCCATACTTGACGTTTTAAATGGGTTTTGGAGCTCCAAACTCAAACATGCACAGAAAGCATTACCAAGCAGAGCATATCCCAAGTGCTGCCTGACTGGTGGCCTGGATCTTGCTATGTAGACCAGGCTGGCCTTCAACTCACAGAAATCCACCTGCCTCTGTTTTTCTCGTGCTGGGATTCAAGGTGTGTGCCACTATGCCCAGCTCAAAGTACTAATTTTAAGTGAGCACTTTAAATCGGTAATATGAAATTTTTAGGGTGGCAAGATGGCTCAGTGGGTAAAGGCACTTTTGCCCAACCAAACAAGCCTAAGGACCTGAGTTCAATTCCCGGAACCCACATGGAGGTGGAGGAGAATAGGTTGGCACAAAGTCATCCCAACCTCCATATGCATGCCATGGCACATACATTCACAGCCATACAATAAGAAATAAATAAACTTTTTTTTTCTTTTCAAGACAGGGTTTCTCTGTGTAGCCCTGGATGTCCTGAAACTTACTCTGTAGACCAGGCTGGCCTTGGACTCAAAGATCCACCTCCTGAGTTCTGGGATTAAGGCATACACCACCACAACCAGCAATAAATATAAATTTTAAAATTTTAGTGTAGCTATTTTATTTGTAAATTCCCATAGTTATTCCTGCATTTAACAAATATATTCTTGCTGGGCCTTTAATTCCAGCCATTTGGGAGGCAGAGGCAGGAGACCCCATCTAGAACAAAATAAAACAAACAAGCACAAATGCATTCTGCATCAATAACCATTTGGGAAATGCAAACCAAATTGTAGGGAGAGACTACTTCATACCCACTAGCAAGGTGACAGGCACACCAACATGTGAAAGACACAGAGAGGGGCTATAGAGACTGGTTGCTCTTCCAAAGGACCCAACTTCAATTCTCAGCACCCACATAGGAGCTCAAAGTAGTTTGTGACTCCAGTGGCAAGAGATCCAACACCCTTTTCTGGTCTCAGACATCAGGCATGCATGTAGAGCCCAGGCAAAGTACCCATACTTATAAAAAAAAATACTTTTTTTTTTTGTTTGTTTTTCGAGACAGGGTTTCTCTGTGGCTTTGGAGCCTGTCCTGGAACTAGCTGTTGTAGGCCAGGCTGGTCTCGAACTCACAGAGATCCACCTGCCTCTGCCTCCCAAGTGCTGGGATTAAAGGCAAAAAATATATTTTTTAAAGCAGAGAAAAATGAAAACCCAGGGCTGGAGAGATGGCTCAGTGGTTAAGAGCACTAATTGCACCAGGCAATGGTGGAGCATGCCTTTAATCCCAGCACTCAGGAGACAGAAGCAGGCAATCTCTCTATGTGAGTTCGAGGCCAGCCTGGTCTACAAGAGCTAGCTCCAAGACAGGCTCCAAAGCTACAGAGAAACCCTGTCTCAAAAAACCAAAAAAAAGGAGCCGGGCGGTTGGTGGTGCACACCTTTAACCCAGCACTCGGGAGGCAGAGGCAGGCAGATCTCTGTGAGTTCGAGGCCAGCCTGGTCTACAAGAGCTAGTTCCAGGACAGGCTCCAAAAGCTACAGAGAAACCCTGTCTCGAAAAACCAAAAAAAAAAAAAAAAAAAAAAGAGCACTAATTGCTCTTCCAGAGGACCCAGGTTCAATTCCTAGCACCACATGGCAGCTCACAACTGTCTATAACTCCAGTTATGGAGGATAAAACACTCTCATGCAGACATACATGCAGGCAAAACACCAACACACATGAAATAGAAATAAATATGAAAAATGAAAACCCTTACAGCATGTTACTGACACAAATGGAACTTGGCATAGCCACTTTGGAAAACAATTTGATTTTTTTTTTCAAGACAGGTTTTCTCTGTATCTTTAGAGCCTGTCCTAGAATTCGTTCTGTAGACCAGGCTGGCCTCAAACTCACAGAGATCTGCCTGCCTCTGCCTTCTGAGTGCTGGGATTAAACGTGTGTGCCACCACCACCTGGCCCAATTTGGCAAATTTAACTATATGACATATAAATTCCACTTAGCTGGAGGCATGTTAGTAAGGAGAATCAACATGCATGTCTTTTTCATGATAGCCAGACAGAGGAAAGAACCATAGGCTACAGGGATGGCTCAGCCGCTAAAAGCACTTGCCACTTGTGAAAGGACCTGAGTTCAGAAGGCTCACAGCTGCCTGTACCTGCAGCTCCAGGGGATCCAACATCCTCTTCTGCCCTCTGAGACCCCACTTTTATGTGCACATACCTATACACAGACACAAACACGTAAATAAATAATAAATCTTTTTTAAAAGAAATAATCTAAATTTTACCTTATGAAATAAATAAAATGTGACATAAAATACAATGGAATGGTGTGATATAATATCACCCCATGGGAAACCAATAATGTCAGTGATTCAGAGTCAGGCTGTGTGCCAGCACCACTACCCCACTGATCTCCCTATGCAGCCCAAGCATGTTCCTCATGCTTGAGTCTTTCTCAAGTTTTTATTTATGTGAGGGAAGATTGTACATCACATGTATGTAGGTGCCCTCAAAAGGTGTTGGGTCCCCTGGAGCTGAAGTTCCAGCATATGGGTTCTGCAACTGCATGAGCTTTTAACCACTAAGCCATCTCTCCAGTCTGCCTGCTTGAGGCTTGCAAGCGCTGGGATTATAGGCATGCACCATGACACCTGGCTTCCATTTTCCTTTCCCAACCAGTATTCGGCATCCTCAGTGCTGTACAGCTCATTCACAGCCGGGGTGCTCTGCCATGGCTGCTCCCAACAAACAGTAGGTGGTTTCCAGTTAAGGATTTAAAGAAGAGTGCTGCAGTGAACACGTTCCTCCCTTCCTCCTGGTCCCTAATTGAATACACGCTTTTCTCCATTTCCAACCTTTTGACACGAAACTGTCTTTCATGGTGATTTACACTCCCCAGAGGATGCAAGCCTTCTGCTTTCTCTAATTACCTTTCGAAAGCACATTACATTTGGTTAATGTTTAAAAAAAAAAAAATCCAAGTGTGTTTTCCTGAAAGCCAGACAGCTGGCTAATTTGCACTGAGCAGAGAAGTACCACTTGCCAGAAGAAAGCACTTGAAAGACTTGAGTGAAGTCAGGCCTCTTAGCTCCCCCCGTGTTTGACAACAGGGCAAACACCACCGCTGGTACATTTTCCACACACCTTCATCTGAACAGCCGCTAGCTGTTTACAGGCGCTCCACAAACACTACTTCACTTAATCCTTGTGGCAGCCCCAAGAGGTCAGCCTGATCGCTGCGTAGTTTCAGGATGATGAATTGAGTATCAGAGCATGGCAGCTGCCCAGGTCTGCTGTCCTGCAACGGCACGGTTTGTGTTTTCTTTTTGTCTTTTTCTTTTCTGTCCAGGTTGTAGGTTATTTCTCTTTATCACACCATAGCTAGGAAAATGAGATACAATCTTCCCACGCAGGGAATTCTTTCTCTCTGTCTCTCCTTTTTTTGTTTTTGAGACAGGCTCATGTGGATGCCTGTGGAAACCAGAAGAGGGCACTGGATCCCCTGAAACAGGAGTTTTGTTTTGTTGTTTTGTTTTGTTTTTTCGAGACAGGGTTTCTCTGTGGCTTTGGAGCCTGTCCTGGAACTAGCTCTTGTAGACCAGGCTGGCCTCGAACTCACAGAGATCCGCCTGCCTCTGACTCCCGAGTGCTGGGATTAAAGGCGGCCCCTAAAATAGGCGTTACAGGCAGTTGTGAACAGCCTGATGTGGGTAATGGGAACGAATCCCAGAGCCTCTGAACAGCACTAAGTGCTGTAACTGCTCCGCTGCCTCTCTGGCCAGCCCCTCGCTTAGGTGTTTTGTTGATCTGAATGTGTCCCTGAACACTGGAGAACTCTTCAGCCCTCAGGTGGTGCTGGTAGAACATGGACGGCCTTTTGGGAGATGAGAAACAACATCGACTACATAATTTGTGAGGCCCAGGGCAAAACGGCAGTGACCAACTAACTACACGGAGAAGTCCATGAAACCAGCCTGCCCAGCGCATTCTACTAAATAGTGGATTGATATGTTTTAAGAGTTTCCTATTTAATTATTTTTCTGTGCTCCTTTTGAAGTACTTAAAAAGTTTGTTCTCTTGGCCTAGTACTCTTCTAAACCCCTTTCTCAAAGGGGAAAGAACTGGGGAGATGAGGGCCCCACACAGAATGCCTTCCTCAGAGCGCTCGGGAACTCCAACCTTCCAGATTTTTAGAACATTGACGAGGACCAACTCATAAGGCTCATGGGCTCATGGGCCCAAGAACGTATCAGTTCAAGACTTTCTTAGGGGAGGTGGAGAAGTTGCTCAGTGAGTAAGAGGATTTGCCATGCTGGGTGGTTGGTGGCGCACACCTTTAATCCCAGCACTCGGAAGACAGGCAGGTGGATCTCTGTGAGTTCGAGGCCAGCCTGGGACAGGCTCCAAAGCTACAGAGAAGTCCTCTCTTAAAAAACCAAAAAAAAAAAAAAGCTGAGTTCAAATCCTGCGACTTAAGAGAGCTCTGGCAAGCTGTCTTTTGACTTCCATGTTCACACCATGGCACGGGGGCCACATACATATGTATACATACACAGATAAGAAAATGTAAAAATAAAAATGTAAACAAACTTTCTTAGTTTTTACCAACTTCTCACTTTTTAAATAGGTCATATTGGTCTACAAGTCAACTCTCTGCTTCATCCCCTACCACCACTGTGTTCGAGCACATACAAGGTTTCTGATCCTTCCCTTTGGTCCAAATATTTTCCCCTGACACCTAGGCCTCCTCTCCCCAAGCCCAGAAACATTTATTTATTGGACACAGTCTCCGATATTTGCTATTCAGAGGCGCCATTCTGCCACACGTCAACACAATGTCCCCAGTCCTTTATGCTCTCATACCTACCTCCAAGACCATGCCTACATCTGAACCACATGGTGTTTTCCATGACCCCTTTAAGAAGAGGGGCTGAGTGCCGGGCAGTGGTGGCACATGCCTTTAATCCCAGCACTCGGGAGGCAGAGGCAGGCAGATCTCTGTGAGTTCGAGGCCAGCCTTGTCTACAAGAGCTAGTTCCAGGACAGGCTCCAAAGCCACAGAGAAACCCTGTATCCACACACTGCTTCCCACACTTGTTTACAGAAACAAGTCAATGAACCTGATAACTAACCTTCAGGACACAAACTCACACGTGATTCTCTGCAGACTTTACTAGCCTTTGTTCAACAAATCCATATACTTCTACGCCTGTATGTGGGAGGCACACGCGAAGGCAACCACAGTGATGAGACACGACCTCATGTAACAAAGACTGGCCTCTTAGCTCCTTGTGTAGCTAAGGAGGGTTTTGAACTCCTGAGTGGCTCCTCTTGCCTCTACCGGCCACGTGCTGCAATTACTTACTGGCCAGAGCTATCATGCTTGGTTCCTAAAATGTTCAAGTATTCCAAAAATGTTAAGAAATCCAATGCACGTAAAATAAAAATAAGTTAATTTTAAAAAAGGTTTTAAAAAGTTTCCTGGGTGAAGTTGAAGAGAAGCAGGATGTGAGTTCGAGATCTGCCTGGACTAATTAAACTATTTCCACAAAAACAAGGTGAAAGAAAAAAACTTCCTTCACGTAACAACGGTAACTTTGCGGAAACCTTTTAAAATCGGAAAGTATTTTGCGTCTGTATTCCGGTCTTCACGTGACTTGGAAGGGCTCCGGACAGCGTGGGCGGAGCCGCCAACCGTTGCCGCGCTTCCTGCTCCTCCCTCCGCAGGTTCCGAGTCAAAACGCGACTCCACCCCTCCCCCACCCACTTCCGCTAAGGGCATCCAGAGCGCAGGCGCAAGACCGGGCCGCCTGTCTGCGGCTTCCCAGGCCCGTGAGGGTGAATGCGCATGTGCGCAGAGGTTAGGCCCGGTAATTGCGCGGGACTAGGTGGGTCTCGGGAACTCACGCGACTGACTAAGCAGGAGGAGCCGAGAGCCGGGCGGGTTTCGCCGTGCGCAGGCGCACTGAGAGGAGGCGCGTGGTGATGGGGAAGCGAGCTCTACGCATGCTCCCTTAAAACGAGTACGAAGTTTATGACGTCAGCCACGCAATCGGTGTGTATCGCTTTCACTACAACCCCGCTTTTAAAGCGCTAGACTCAAAAAAAGAGCTAGACTCTAGCTCTACATAATTGTGGTTTTGATTTATAATTTTATTTTATTGTGATAAAAACTAAATTCATACGTTTTAATGTATAAAAATTTTAAGTTCACATAGTATGGCTGGCTAAGTACAACCAAATGTTTTGTTTAATTTTTATTTTATGTGTATGGGTGTTTTGCCTGCATTTATTATACACGTGTGTTCCTTGTGCCAGAGGAGGCTGGAAGAGGGCATCGGATCCCCTGGGACTGAAGTAACAAGGTGGTAAGCTGCCATGTGGATGCCAGAAACAGAACCCAGGACCTATCGAAGAGCAGCCATCCACCACAGCCATCCTAAGCCTTTGCCTTTTGTCTTCTGAAACAGTTTCTCTCTGTAGGCCGGGCTGGCCTTGCATTTATGATACTCTTGCTTCAGTTTCCCAAGTGCTGGAATTATCACCAAAACTGGCTTCACCTAATTGCAAGGATGGCCAGGTGTGTGTAATGGTCTCTTAGACCATAGGGCAGCCAATATTATGGCCCATTCTTTTTACACACTTTCCCTTGTCTAGACAGTATGTAATTGTATGGTAGAGTTATTTTCATTTTCATTTTTTTAATTGCTAGTGAGACCATACATTTTTCCCTTGGGATAATTTATTAGTTTTATTGCGTTGCCTGACAACTATTTTTGAACACTGTAATTTCCACTGGCTTATCCCTGTAGACATTATGTTTGGCTTTGACAGAGCATTTTGTTGCCTTTTTTAAAAAAAGAATGTTGGAGAGGCCAGGCACAGTGGCGCCTGCCTCTAATCCCAGTGCGTTGAAGATACAGTCAAGAGGAGCCAGGAGGTCAAATTCAGCCCTGTTATATAGGGAGTTCAAGGCCAGCCTGGGCTACACTAAGACCCATCTGTAGAAACAGAGGGAGACAGGCAGACAAACGAACAAAAAAGGGATGGAAGCCAGCAGACAACGCCCATCCCCAAAGCAGTTTTGCACAGCAGAACTTTCTACAGTCAGGAAGTATTGTGAGCCTGTCTGTAGAGACAGCGCCATGGAGACTGAGAACAAAGGCGTCAAGGAGGGGGAACCTGCAGACTTACCAGAAGGTGGTCCACATAGCTAAAAAGGAACTGAAAAACTGACTCCAGACATTGTTCCTGAAGGAGTAAGTCCCAAAGGGAGTTGGTTTTCACCAGAGGCAATATACTACAGGGCGTGTTGGCATATACCCGTAATCCAAACACTTGGGAGGTAGAGACAGGAAGATCAGAGTTTAAGATCATATTCAACTATAAAACAAGTTTGAGTCTAGTTGGGCTACAGGAGACCTCGTCAAAAAAAAAAAAAACACTCCTATTTTTTACACCTCGGTAGAATGTTAAAGGACTTTGGACTGAAATCCAGTGGTAGAACATGTACTTAGTATGTCCAAGGTCCTGGGTTCCATCTTTAACACTAAAAGAGAAAAAATTACAGGGGGTGGTAGCATACACCTCTAACCCTAGCATTCAAGAAGCTGAGGCAGGAGGATCATGAGTTCCAGGTCAGGCTGGCCTACAAAGTGAGTATCTCAAAACACAAAACCAAGACTGCATTGATTTTTGTGTTTATTTGTTTGTTTTCTGTTTTTTTCGAGACAAAAATTGGCCTATGACTTACTCTAAACTCTTGAGAGCCCCTAGAGGGCGCTCCTTCCGCATGGAAGACTTGATAAACAGCTTTAGTGAGATATAATTCATATAAATCATATCTCATGAAATTCACTCATTTAAAGTTCACAGTTGTCTTAAGTCTTCTCACAGAGTTGTGAAGCCATCACCACAGTCAGTTTTAGGACAATTGTATCACCCCCAAAAGAGAAACCCCATTAAGCCTAGCCTGCCGTCAGAGCCTGGAGCTGGCAATAGAAGGCTCAGAAATCCAAGGTCATGCTCAGCGTAAGGCCTGGTGCAGGGCGCATGCTTTTAATGCCAGCACTCAGATGGCCAGACGTAGGCTGATCTTGTGAGACTGAGGCTAGCCTGGTCTACATAACAAGTTCCAGGCCCTCTAGGGCTGCGCAGTGAGACTCTGTCTAAACAACTTGTATTCATTAGGTGTTACTCCCTGGCACCCACTAATGTACTGTCTGTACGGAGGGACTGGCCTGCTCTGGATACTTAAATGAATGGGATGATACAATTAGTGTCCAGCAGCTTTCGCTCAGTGCTGTGTGTTGCAGGTTTCATCTGTGTTGCAGCATGTGCCAATGACTTAGTTCATTTTATAGTCAATAATATTCTATTGTACAGACAGACTGTATTTTGTTTATCCATTCAACCATTGATGGACACCTGGGCTGTTTCTATCTTCTGTCCATTGTATTTAATGAGACTCTCTGATCCAGACAGGTCAGTCCTTCCTAGTAGTTCTGGGAAGGGTGAGACCCAGGTGGTTCTGATCCAGGAAGCCCCACTCTCAATTTCTTTTTAGGTTGCACTCTCAGTATGAATGGCACCCACTGAATCTGGACAGTTCTCAATGAGGGCTTGGGTTTCTTTGCTAGGGCATAGTATCCAGCCTTAAGTCAAAGCTTTGGAGCCGGCTAATGTCTGCAGGACCACGCCTCCCCAAGGAAACATTTGTATGTGGTGTGTGTGGGAACCTCTATCACTTCACATTACAACACCCTTCCCCCGAACTGTAAATGAAATCCTTGAGAAGAGTCTGGTCAAATGCCAGCCTTGCAAATCTGGCAAGTGATTGTTATAAAAGTATTTGAGGTCTGGAGAGATGGCTTCTTATAGAGGGCTGGGGTTTGGTTCCTAGCACCAATATGGAGGTTTACAACCAGGTGTAACTGTTCCAGGGTATCTGGCTCCCTCTTCTGGCCTCTGCAGGCAGCAGCATTTTACACATGCAGGCAAAGCACTCAAACACATAAAAGATTTTTTAAAAAATCTTTAACAGGGCTGGAGAGATGGCTCAGAGGTTAAGAGAACTGACTGCTGTTCTGGAGGTCCTGAGTTCAGTTCCCAGCAACCACATGATGGCTCACACCCATTATAATGAGATCTGAGATCTGGTGCCCAGAACACTATATACATAACAAATAAATTTTAAAGAAAAAGTTAAGATTTAAAAAAAATCTTTAACAACAGCAACAAAAGGGCATTTGAGATGGACACTCTCAAGAGTGATATAATCACTGGCAAGTCCAAGGAAACTACTTATAGACTTGTGAAAAATGCTGCCAGGGCTGGGGAGATGGCTCACTAGTTAAGAGCTCCGGGTGTTCTTTCAGAGGACCAGGGTTCCATTCCTACCATTCCCAGTATCCACATGGTGGCTCACAACTGTCTATAATTCCAGTTCCAGGGGATCTGACACTGTCTTCTGGCTTCTACAGACACTATACTCACATGGTACACAGACATACATGCAGGTAAACAAATCTTTTAGAAATGCCATCAGATTCTGACCCCATACATATCATATGCTTATAACCTGCCCTTTTAGGCCAGATTGTAATACAGATAAGCCGTAGCCCAGATCTTTAGGAGGCAGACCTGGTTTCCTCTGCATTATATTAAAAAAAAAAAAGAGAGAGAGAGAGAAAAGAAAGAAAGAAAGAAAGAAAGAAAGAAAGAAAAAAAGCCGGGTGGTAATGGCTATTGCCTTTAATTTCATTACTCAGGAGGCAGAAGCAAGAGGATCTCTGTGAGTTCAAGGCCAGCCTGGTGTACAGAGCGAGTTCTAAGATGGTTAGGGCTACACAGAGAAACCCTGTCTGGAAAACAACTGAAACAAAAAGCTGTAAAAAGGTACAGCTCACTCCCAGTGGGGACCTGAGAGGCAGGGCAGCATGCTGGGTAGCAGTCTGACTGAGAGAGGGTGAGCGCCTGCACCTGAAGGTGCTACTCAACAGGTGGCAAGGAGGCTCAGGACAGGGCCAGAGGCCAAAGGACAGTTTGTACCAGGGTAAAGGCTGGCTGTGGCTGCTGGCTGGATGCCTGAGGAAAACCAGTGTCAGCCAAGGCAGGTTCTAGAACCTAGCTGGGCCAACTGAGTGCGTGAGATAGGAATTTGGAAACAGATAATTCCTATAAGGAATTAAAATCGCAGAGACATAGGGAGTGGCTCATTTTCACCAAGAGCGTAAGGAGGCTGTGGTGGAATGAGAAAGATGAAGATCAGACTTGGCCTGTGATCCCAGCACTTGGAGGCAGAGGCAGGGGGATCTCGTGAGTTCACACAATAAAAACCTACAAAACCTTCTCTGTTTTCAGATCAGGCAGAATGGCCCCAGGGTTGAGTGCAGGAAGGGGAAGTAGCAGTGTATGTATACAGCTATGTTTTCTTTGTGTCTTTGAAATTTTGTGTGTGCGCGTGCGCATGTATGGAGGTCAGAGACAACCTTCAGGAGTCAGCTCTGTCCCTCCTGCCACGTGTCTCTTCCACCGTGTGTCCCTCCCACCGTGTGTGTCCCAGGGGTCTAATTCAGGTCACCAGGGTTGGTGCCTTTCTCCACTGAGCCATTTCAATGGACTCCCTTTCTTTCTTTTTATGTTTGAGGATTTTGTTGCTGTTTGTTTATTTTTTCACGAGAGAAAAGTAAGGATGAGAGCCCAGTGTAGTTGTGCATGACTTTAATACCAACACTTGAAAGGCAGAGGCAGGCAGATCTTTCTGAGGCCAGTCTGGTCTACAAAGTGCATTTTGGGACAGCCAGAGCTATACAGTGAGACCCCATCTCGGAAAATCAAAACAAAACAAACAAAACAAAACTGAAAATGCAAAAGTTTTTGTCTTTGGAGCTGGACAACAGCTACAGGCGGTTGGGGGCCGATGGGCGTGTTAGTGGCGCTAAGTGGCGCTAAGTGCTCAAACAGCATAAACAGGAAAGAAACACTGGTGATTCCGATTTTAAATAGGGTGGTTCTGGGAACTCCTTGGTAAGGGGCTGATGTTTGGACAGAGCTCTCTAGGAAAGTGTGGAGGAAGGGATGTTGTAGCAGCTGTCCCAGAGGAGGCCAAAGCCTGAGGCAGGAGCAGCAGGGAAGCAAGTGTGTAGCCTGGCAGGGGCAGAGTGGGAGGCCTGAGGGACAGGACAAAGAGAAAAGTGGAGGGGTGAGGCAGGTCCTCCAGCGTCTTCAAGGCTTTATTATACGACATGTGCATGGTGGGCAGAGCAGGAACCTGCATCTGTCATATGCATGCCATGCAACTTCCTGGGAGACGGTCTCCAGAGCTTTCCAAAGACATTCAAAGCGCTCCTAGACGACTAAGAACAAACAGAACTTTTCCTTGTCCTTAAAATTTCCCGCTACCCTGCCTGCCTCTGCAGGAAGAGGCGGGCACTGCCAGCTCGCTTTGTTGTTGCCATAACAACCTCCAGGGGCCCACACTCGCGGGCAACTCTAGCTGCTGGCTGAGGGTGAAGCCCAAGGCTGCTATTACAGGTGAGCCATGAGGACAAGGGGGGGGGGCAAAGCTCAGAAAGGACACCTAGCTGTCTGTACCCTGTCCCTCCAGTGTCCACACTGGTCTCTCTTTTTTTTCTTTAGAAACAAAACAACCTGAGCAATCTAGTAAGCCTTTCCTTTCAGGTCTACTTCTACCTCTCCTTAAGTTCTGAAAAATGCAGGGACAAGAGTGGAATCTATGCCAGGCAGTGGTGGTATAACCCTTTAATCCCAGCATTTGGAAGGCAGAGGCAGGCGGATCTCTGTGAGTTCAAGGCCAGCCCGATCTATGGAACAAATTCCAGAATAACCAAGGCTACACAGAGAAACCCTGTCTTGGAAAAAAAGAAAAAAGAGTAGAGTCTATGATGCACATATGAAGCGGTGACATCTGTTGACACCATAGCCCTATGGGAGTCTAGTGCAGCCTTCCTTTACGATTCTGAGCAAGCCCAGGACACACTGTCACTTTGGGGCTAATATGGCACTGATATCTCCCTTGACTTTTGCTCATCTCTCATGTATTTTATTTTTTATTTTATGTGTATGGATGTTTGGCCTACATGTATTTCTGTGCCACCATTGGATTCCCTAGAACTGGAGTTAGCCATTGTGAGCTGGGTGCTGGGAACCAAACCAGGTCTTCTGCAAGAGCAGCCAGGACTCTTAACAACCGAGCCATCCTCTCCTGCCCAGATTTCTGCTTTTTTGAAACAGTGGCTTACTCTGTAGCCCACGCTAACCTCGAACTCATGGGGATTCCTCTGCCTAAACATTCTAACAGTTAGGATTACAGGTTGCATTACTACTCCCATGGTCCCTTTGTCCTTAGTTGAGGACCTAATGTGTGCAGGTACCGGGTGCGGTGAGAAACAGAAAAGACATGGTATCTGTCCTCTCTACTGAGATGGTGGTAGAACAGTACTGTGCAGGGTACTCTCAGGGGAAAAAGATGCTGCCAAGATTGATCTTGAAGAACATATAATGAGGGCTGGAGAGATGGCTCAGAGGTTAAGAACTGATTGTTCTTCCAGAGGTCCTGGATTCAATTCCCTGGCAACCACATGGTGGCTCACAACTGTCTGTAAAGAAATCTGGTACCCTCTTCTGGCCTGCAGGCACACATGCAGACAGAACACTGTAAAGAAAATAAATAAATAAATCTTAAAAAAAGAACATATAATGATATTGTAAATGCACATTGGTAACCCAGTATTCTGCCAGCAGCAAAATCCTTTCATACTACTAACCCCTCTTTTCTCCCTCCCTCCACCCCGCCCCCCTTCTTGTCAAGACAGGGTTTCTCTGTGTAGTCCCGGCTCTCCTAAAGCTAGATCTGTAGACCAGGCTGGCCTCTGCTTCCCAAGGGCTGGGATGAAAGATGCACACACTACTACCATCCAGCAGTGGCTCCTCTCTCAAGGCTCCCACTCCCCATCTGAGGCCCTGCCAGGAATCCAGACTTCTACACAGTTCAAGGGCCTGTGGAGAATTGACTGTAGGGGTTCAGCAGTTAAGAACACTGGATGCTGTCACAGAAGATCAAGGCTCAATTTCTAAAATCCAAATGGGGGCTCATAACTGTCTGAACCTCAGTCCCAGGGAATCTGATGTCCTCTTCTGGGAAAGGCAGAGGACCGGTTGGTAGGATGCTTGCTTGTCAGACGTGAAGCCCTGGGTCTGATCTCTGAACTGCAGAAACCAAGCACCATGGCTCCTGCCTGCAATCCCAGCACTTGGGAGGTGGCGGGAGAAGGGTCACCAGTTCAAGGTCATCTTGCATATTGAGTTTGAGGTCGGCCTAGGTTACTTGAAACCCTGGCTCAAAAAAGAAAAGAAAAATAAGTCATTCTCAGCTATATTGTGAGTTTGACTCTACCCTGTGGTCATGAAAGCCTATCAGAAACAGAGAGGCAGAGAGAATGAATGAGTGAGTGAACTTGAGTGTGTCTGTTAGCCCAGGCATGAAAAATGGTTGGAAATTTAACGTCAACCTGGTCTACATATGGAGTTCCAAGTCCGCCAGGGCTACATAGCAAGACTCCATTAAAAAAAAATTGCCAGGTGTGGTGGTGCACACCTTTAATCTTAGCACTAGGGAGACAGAGGCAGGAAGTTCTCTGTGAGTTCAAGGCCAGCCTGGTCTACAAAGTGAGTTCAAGGACAGCTAGGGCTGTTACACAGAGAAACCCTGTCTCAAAAAACCAAAAAATAAAATAAAAAAATAAATGAAAGATTTTCAAAACTGGGTAGCAACAAAGTGTGAGCAAAGATTGGTTCCTTCTGTGGGGACAGAGGCTGTGCAACTGCACAGGTGGCAGGCACGGCGGTGTGGTGTTCCACCTGAAGCACACGTTTTTTGAGGCTGAGATAACCGTGATGGGGGGGGCTGGCCTGAGGTTACTTTGATTGGCAGTACATGTGTGTGCTGCTGGTGCAAGATTTAATGGGAGTGAATTTGTGCAGCCTAGGGAGTATACAGTATTATTTGTTGAGGAAAAACAGCAAACTCCATGGGGACAGATGGAAAGATATGGATGTCCTCTCTGGAGATTCTGGGAGATATGGGGAACACAAACAGGGCCTCCCAGACACCTAGAGGAAGCCCTGGGCCACCCACTGTTTCTTTATAGGTTCTAGCCATGGAAGAAGCTGACCAGGGGTTTGAGCTAAGTAGTAAAGCAGAGGTCAGGGGTCAGAGGTGGAAAGATGCTGCAGACTTTCCTACTGTGTTTATCTTGAGTTAAGGTCTCACTGTATAGTCAGACAGGGGTAGTTGGTCACCTTGGAATCAGCCTTTGTTATGTTTTGTTTTGGTTTGGTTTGGTTTTTTTCGAGACAGGGTTTCTCTGTAGCTTTGGAACCTGTCCTGGAACTAGCTCTTGTAGACCAGGCTGACTTTGAACTCACAGAGATCCTCCTGCCTCTGCCTCCCGAGTGCTGGGATTAAAGGCAGGTGCTACCACTGCCTGGCTGGAATCGGTCTCTTGAATTTGTAGGACTGCCCCAGTTGAAAGGCAGCCCTGAGCGTCACCATCTGTCCCATCTACCAGGTATGTAGGGCCAACAGAGCAGGCACTGGACCAGGGATGTCCTGCAGTTTGTGTGGAAGGCAACTGTCTGCCTGATAACCTTGGCCTCTCCTGGAGTGGTCCCAGAACTTGCCACCATCTGATCCTTCCTACTGGGCTTCTCTTCCATCAGAACCCATTCTGGTTTTTTTTTTTTTCTCATTTCTTTTCTCTCTGTTTATTTTTGGTTTTCTCATTGCTTAGCCATCTATGGCTGCCTCTGGCTCCCAAGTGCTGGGATTAAAGGTGTGCGCCACCACTGCCCAGCCAGTTCCTGGCTTTTTTTTTTTTTTAAGATTTATTTATTTATTTTTTAAGATTTATTTATTATGTATATAGTATTTTCAGTATTTATTATTTATTATGTATATAGTATTTTCAGTATTCTGAATGCATGTATGCCTACAGGGCAGAAGAGGGCACCAGATCTTATTACAGATGGTTGTGAGCCACTATGTGGTTGCTGGGAATTGAACTCAGGACCTTTGGAAGAGCAGGCAGTGCTCTTAACCACTGAGCCATCTCTCCAGCCCCAAGTTCCTGGCTTTTTATTGTTGCTACTGAGATCTTAACAGCAGAACACATTCTGATTGGCCCTTCTAGTACTAAGTATGTGACCATCATTCTTCCCTGATGTCATCACAAACCCTGGGTTCCTATTGGTCTCCTTGGGTTCTAAAGCGATTGTGCCATCACATCCCCATAGAAGGGCCCCAAGAGAATGCAAGAGAGGGGACCTGGGTCAGTCCAGCACAGAAGGATCCCCGCTGAGGGCTGCTCACCTGCCCTGGGGACTCAGAACACACATGACCTGTCCTACTGGAACTCAGGCAGGCACCTCCCCAGGAAGCCCCAGGATCCCAGAGATACACGGGATACACTGAGTCCCTGATGCTCCTACCTCTCGCCAGCACCCCTCAACACCACAGAAGCAGCCAACATGCCAGTCACCAAGTGCCCAAGAAAATCAGAGCCCCTGTGGAAGGGGTGGGACTGGAAAGCCCAGAAGAATGGACTGAGGCACCAAGTATTTGCAGTGAATGGCGATCACTATGTGGGCGAATGGAAAGACAACTTAAAACATGGTGAGCAGGGGGTCCTCAAGGGGTCAGTGTGGGGTCAGAGTGGGTGGGCAAAGCAAAACAAAACAACCAGGAAGTGGTAGCACACACCTTTAATTCCAGCACTCGGGAGGCAGAGGCAGGTAGATCTCTATGAATTCGAGGCCAGCCTGATCTACAAAGTGAGTTCCAGGACAGTCAGGCCTATAGAAACCCTGTCTCAAACAAACAAACAAACAAACAAAAAACAACCCACAACCAAAAGCAGTGTATAGAATTCACTAGGAACATAAGTAGTGGTGTTCCCAGTCCTCCTAGAGGGTAAATGTTGATCAGGACAAGCAAGGGGCATTCCCATGCTTTGGCTCTGAAGCCCATCTCAGCCATGACTTCAGCTGAGCAAGGGTTTAGGGACATTGACAGGATGGAGGTCTTCAGAAACCAGCCCAAAGCTGGGGCTCTGGGGGGTGGAGCTGGGCCCCTCACTGCCTTCTGATAGGCTGGCTGAGCCTGGGACTGGTTGACAGAAAAGGTCAAAATGATGAGAAAATGGCTTGCCATAGGGGCTCTGGGCTCCAGACCCAGCCCTGATGCTCTGCAGATGGTGGAGCACAGGGTCTGGGCCTCAGGACACAGGTAGGACCAGTCCAACCCCCCAAAGTAACTAAGCTTCCATGATTACTCCTGTGTGCCTGGGCTCAGGTCTGACCAGCAGGGGGCGAACATGTTCTGGTAATATCATGCAAACC